>APFE030363100.1:9838-70368 GCA_000404065.3 Pinus taeda | reverse complement strand
AAGTTTGAAATGGCTAACAAAAGGTGTACTAACTGGTTTTGCATTGTGCATGTTAAATCTTTTCAACACCTTTTGTATGTACTCATTCTGAGACAATGTTAATTTACGATTTTTCCTGTCTCTAGTTATTCTCATACCAAGGATTTGTTTTGCAGCTCCCAAATCCTTCATTGCAAATGAATTTGCCAATTTTCTTTTGAGCACATTTATTTCCTGCATGTTAGATCCTGCAACAAGCATGTCATCTACATATAATAACAATATAATATAGCTTCTATCACTTTGCTTTTTGAGATAAACACAATGATCAGAGTGACATCTAGTATAACCTTGTTCAGACATAAACTTGTCAAATTTTAGATACCACTGCCTTGGAGCCTGTTTTAAGCTATACAAGCTCTTCTTCAACTTGCACACTAGTTTCTCCTTCCCTTTTACCTCATATCCTTGTGGCTGTTTCATATATATCTCTTCCTCCAAATCCCCATGGAAAAAAGTTGTCTTTGCATCTAACTGGTCAAGATGTAAATCTTCAACTGCTACTAGACTTAAAATAGTTATGATTGAATTCATTTTAACAACAGGAGAAAATATTTCATCAAAATCAATACCTTTCTTCTGTGCAAACCCCTTCACCACAAGTCTAGATGTTTACCTTTGTTTTCCTCCATCTTCTTCCTTCAGCCTGTAAACCCATTTATTCTACAATGTACTTTTACCTGCAGGCAACCTGACTAAGTCCCAAGTCTGGTTATGCATTAAGGAGTCCATCTCTTCTTCCATGGCTAGCTCCCACTTCTTCCTGCGTTCAACCTGCATTGCTTCTTCATAACATTCGGGTTCACCAAAATCAGTCAACAATAAATAATATATTGAAGGAGAGTATCGTTCAGGGGGTATACTTATCCTGGTAGATCTTCTAACACCACTTTCAGGTGTTTGGGGTGCCTGTTGTAGTTGTGGTGGTTGTTGTTGTTGTGGTTGTTTATTATTATTATTTTCAGGCACCTTTACTTTTTCGGTGATCTCATCAAGAACTATGTATTCCTTGTTTTCTTTTCCTTGTTTCTTTTCCTGCAACTGATTCTTATACAAGACCTTTTCATTGAATATTACATCTCTATTCCTAATGATTTTGTGATTTTCATAATCATATAAGCGATAACCAAAATCATTAACACCATATCCAATAAAGGTGAATTTCTTTGATTTTGCCTCAAGCTTTGTTCTATTTTCTTTATTAATATGGACAAAGGCCTTACAACCAAAAGGCTTTAAAAAAGAGTAGTTCACCTTTTTACCTGTCCATGCTTCCTCTGGAACACCACCATCTAAGGAACTTGAAGGCCCTCTATTTATTAGATAAACGATAGTATCTACAACGTCTGCCCAAAATTGTAAAGGAAATCTTGCATGCAATCTCATGCACCTTGCACACTCCATGATTGCTCTATTCATCCTTTCTGACACACCATTTTCTTGTCGTGTTCTTGGAACTATCTTCTCTCTGCAAATTCCATGCTCTGAACCTATCAAACTCTTTTTTGCAATATTCACCTCCATTGTCTGATCTGAGACACTTCAATTTCTTTCCTGTCTCAATCTCAACCAAAGCTTTCCATTTCTTGAAAATATCAAATACATCATATTTATTCTTAATACAATAAATCCAAGTTTTTCTAGTTGCATCATCAATAAAAGTAACATAATAATGAGAGCCACTGAGAGATGATACCTGAGTAGGTCCGCATACATCTGTGTGCACAAGCTCCAATTTTTCATTCTTCTTTTCTTTCCCAACTCTGAGAAATCTGACTCTCTTTTGTTTTCCATAAATGCAATTCTCACAGAAGTCCAAATCAACATTCTTCAAACCCGGCAACAAATTCCTTGAGTGAAGAATCTTCATCCCCTTCTCACTCATGTGTCCGAGCCTATGATGCCATAATGTTGCATCTCCTCCTTTGGAAGTTAAAGCATTTATAGAGTTATAAATACCATTGCATAAATACAATGTACCAACCTTTTCGCCTTTTGCTATTACAGGGCTCCTTTCATGACCTTCCAAGATTTATCTGTGAAAGTTGTCACACAACCTTCACTGCCTAACTGCCTTGTTGAAATCAGATTTTTCTTCAGATCTGGAACATGCCTTACCTCCTTTAGTAGCCATTGGTTTCCATTCTCCTGTTTTACAAGAACCTTACCCCTTCCAACAATTTTACAGGGTTTATCATCACCCAAACGGACTTGTCCAAAATGTCCTTGAACATAGTCATGAAAATATTTCTTATCAGGTGTGGCATGGAATGAGGCCCCTGAATCTAGCACCAAGGAATCAGTAATATTTTCAAAAGAAAGAATCAAAGCATCTTCTAACACCTCACCTGTCACATTTGCTTCATGATTGTTTTCTTGTTGTGCATCTCCTTCTTTTCCCTTCTGAGATCTACAGTCTTTCTTTAGGTGTCCTTTCCTTCCGCATTTCTAGCACACTATCCCCAATCTGGACTTGGATCTGCCTTTCCTTGATTTACTGCGATATCCTGAGCTCTTTCCTCTTTCCATTCTTCTTCCCCTAGACTCTGCACTTAAAGCATTACTTGATGTCTAACCAAAGCTTTTCTATCACATATCCTCGCTAAGGATAGCACCGACAACATCATCAAACTTTAAAGTACTAGATCCAAAAACAGAGTTACTAATGGTCATTACTAAACCATTCCAACTTTCTGGCAATGAGCACAATAATAACATAGCTCTAACTTCATCATCAAAGTTTACCCCTACAGAACTTAACTGACTTGTAATTGTATTAAAATCATTTAAATGGTCTGCAACATATCCACCTTCCGACATCTTCATATTAAATAATCGTTTCATAAGAAATACCTTATTTTAGGCCAAGGGTTTTTCATATAGTTTCGCCAATGCCTGAATCAAACCCTCTGGCGTTGTTTCCTTCGAAATGTTGAAGGCGACTGATGCTGCAAGGCACAACCGTACTGTTCTGCTTGCCTTTCTATTGAGAATGTTCCATTTTGCATCTGTCATAGCCGTCGGCTTCTTTGCTTTTCCACTCAATGGTAGATACAGATAATCTTCCATCTGCATCTTCCACAGCGTGAAGTTTTGGCTGTTAAATTTCTCGACCCTGAACTTACCATCTTCCACCATTTCTCCTACTCGAACAAGGAACCCTTCTTTCCTGCAAGTTTATCAACCAAATAGACCTTCGACTTTGATACCAGTTGTTAGAAAAGTTATATATATGACAGAGAAATGCAAGACATATAATATGCAGAAAAACACAAACACATAAAACCAGAGAGACACAGATATACGTGGTTCACCCAGTTTGGGCTACGTCCACCCGGAACAGCCAATCCTTCCTTTCTATTATCTAGCAAAATGAAGAGATACAACCTATAGTAGATCCATTGTAATATCCTCTATTTTCTCTCACAGTCTCACCTATCTGTTTCTCGCTCTGAGAATACACACATATTCCATATCCTCAATACAATACCCTCATACAAAGAGAGGATTTGCCTTCCTTCCCTATGTAGATCTACTACAACAACCCTTGCTACAAATATTTTGTGCCCATACCTACTCTGCAAATCAACTGATCTACTCACTATAATTGCTTCCTGACAACCACATTATCTGCAAACTATACTCCAAGTCAAATTGTACTTTCCCTGTGAACTGGATTTGGAAAGAAAATTTCATGCCTTAGCAATTCATGCCACTAGCTTGGCCTATGTAAGTTTAAAATTTGTGCTTCAGATATCCCTCTGAAATTGCATGATTTATTAATATTTCACCTTTGAGCCTCTAGTCTAATCAATAATGCTCTAATACCATGTGAAATATCCTTGAACACACCAATTGGAAATTATAATACTAACTTATTAGAATTTTATTTGTTTATGACAAATAACAGAGAATTCACTGATGCATTCTTCACAAATAAAAATATTGTTGAAGTAAAATAATGAACTGGCAAATAGATGCAACACATAAAAAATAGACACCAATATTTTTGGACTGAAAAGTCCCTAGAAAAACAACAAAGGGAAAACTGGTGCAACATATGAGGGTTTATTTTATTATAATGTTATAATTTTTTAGAGTACAATAATCTAGATGCCCAACTGGCAATTCTCTAACAAATAACTTGCCAAAATAATTTTGAGATCCTAGATCTCCTTTGCTAAACAAATTGGCCTCCTTAATCCTGCTCGAACCCCCACACTGCAGCGTGGAATTCACACTATTGGCCATAGGTAACTCACACTACTTGGAATTGGCTCCAAGTGAGTCATCTTGCCTCCCTCTGCCTCTTGAAGTGACGCTCTTTTCCTCCTAGAAGCTTATCTGGCCTCTGGAAACTTAACACCCTCTCTTCTGACAACTCACACTAGGGTTTTTGGCTATTTGCACTCGCCTTTGCGACACTTTCTATACATAATTTGAACTCATGTGGGAACCATATTAGCTACCAGAGTGGTTGAAATTGGCTGGACAAGGGTTAAGGCCAAATAATGTCTCCTACCTCTCTCTGGAACTGGAAAAACACTACAAAACTCTTTATAATCCTGCTCTTTTATTTTCCGCTACTCCCTCTCTCTGATGCTCTCCTTTTGGCTCAAATTGTGCTCTCACTGAAGTAGTGAACTAGGTAGATCGATCTGCCTTTCTCTCACAATTATGCTTGATATATCTCTCTACATCCCTTCGAGCTACTCTTATAACCTTTCATTGAGTCTTCAACAACCATTATTAAATCTCCATCAATGGCTAAGATCAATTAGACTTCATCAATGGAAATCTGTAGAGTAATCTCAAGCATCCTTAATTAATTGACTTTAATTAACCAACTTTCTTAAGTTAGACTTAGTAAATAATTAAATTATTGGCTAATTAACTTAATTAAGGTGTGTCAGAGCCATATCTCATGAAACCATTTATGGGTTATGGAGATCATGTGTTCCTTAGCCTGTTAGAACCTTCTGAGACTATAACACTTTTTTGATGCTACCACAAATTCATAAACTAACATGAGATACCTACTTAAGTTCACATAAGGCCTTTTTCACTTTGCATGCATGGGACTCCCTCCCATGCACCCCAAATCCCTGAGGCTATGCAATAAACACCTCTTTTATAATTACCCCATTTAGGAAGGTAGTCTTCACATCCATCTAATGAATCCTCCACCCCATCTCTAAGGAAATAGATATAACTATCCTAATAGATGCATATATGGTGATGGGTGCAAACGTCTCCTTGTAATCCACTCTCTCATTTTAATATAACCCTCTTGCCACAGACCTCACTTTGTACTTCTTGATACTACCATATGTGGCATGCTTGATCATGAAGATCCATCGAGAAATGCCCACTAACTTTCCCTCAAGCATTGAGACTATCTCTTGCACATAATTCCTCGTGATGGAATTGTACTTTTCCACTATGGCATCCATCCAAACATGTTGGTTTAATGTCTCCTCAAATATAGAAGGCCCAAACTCACTGATGTTACTCATCAAGGCCATAAAATTGGAAAATCTAGTTGGCCGTTACTTTCATCGAAGGTCCTACTAGGAGCCTTCACATGCTCCTTTGCATCCCTAAAGTCTATCCGGTTCATCTCGGCCTCCTCATGGTAGAGCTCGAAGGAACATATTACTCCTCCTCTTGATCAGAAGACTGAGTCCTTGCTTCTAGTGCTATTGGTCCCTCCTTAATCTTAAGAGCCTCTCACTCTCGATCCTCTACCACTACTAGACCTGTCTAATGCAACTTCCTAACAATCCTACCCTCCTCAAATCTAACATCCTGACTAACTAATATCTTCCTCTGCCCTTGAATGTAAACCTTATAGGCCTTCAATATCTCATTGTATCAAACAAAAATTCCTCTCTCAAATGAGGGCTCCAACTTAGTCCTCTTTTAAGATGGAATATGCACATACAATGCACTACCGAAGATGCAAAAAAGAATCACCTCTAATCTCACTTTTATAAATGCCTCCTCATGAGTCTTGTCCTCCACTACCTTGTGAGGATTCTTATTATGTAGGTACGTTGTAGTGTTACAAGCCTTAGCCAAAAAGAACATAGGAAAGTCCTGATCGCGGGTCATTAAATTTGTTGCTTCGATTGTAGTCATGTTCTTCCTCTTAGCCACTACATTCTATTGCGGATTGTAGGGCATTTTCAGTTCTTTCTTGATTCTTACCTCCGTGTAAAATCGTTTGAACACAATGGAGGTATACTCACCCCCATTGTTTGATCTCGGGACTTTGATATTCTTCCCAGTTTAGTTCTCCACAAGAGCTTTAAATTCATATAACTAACTAATGACCTCATCCCTAACCTTAAGGAAGTATATCCATATCCTCCTGGAATAGCCATCTATGAAGGTCACAAAATAGCTAAACCCGAAGATAGACTCCACTTACATAGGACCACAAACATGGGAATGCACCAAATCCAACACTCCCATGGACTTGGTCTCATTATTAGGAAAATGTTATTTTGGCATGCTTACCAAGCACACATCCTTTGCATACACTATCCTGCTCCACACTTAACTCCAAAAAACCAATGACAATCTCCCATAACAATGATAGAGCCTTGTAGTGTAGATGCCCCATCATCCCATGCCAAACCTCACCCTGGCTATTATTGTCATGTAAAAGGGCCTTCACTGGCTATCCTCTCAATAAATACAAGTTTCTTTCTCTTCTACCTATCACTTTCTCACATTGGGATCAACTCCTTTTAGCCTAATAAATACCTCACCTTTAGTGAAATTGACCTCAAATCCATTATATCCAAAGCTAAAACAAAGAGCAAGTTCTTCTCCAACCTAGGTACATATAAGAATTCCTTCATGTCCATACGACTCTGAGTCCAACTGGAACTGTATGCTTCCAACTCCCTTCACTTCATACCTAGCATTGTCACCAAGCTCCACATGAATATCACAATGCTCCTTGGCCATACTGGTGAAGAAGTCATGATATCTCGTCGTATGATGAGAAACCATGTTGTCCACAAACCATAAACCACATGTCATGGTGTTTGAAAGACATGACACTAATGCAAACTCCTTGATTTTCTCATCTAACTAATCCATTTTTGCAAATGCAATTATTGATGTCTTCACTTTTCCTTTCTTCTTGTTGGGGCATTATCCAACATAGTGGCCATATTTGTGACATGCAAAGCACATAACCTTGCTCACATCCCACTTTTTCTCCCCTTATGAAGATCCTACTCCACTTTGATTCTGGTTGGCTTTACCCTTTCCCTTATTTTCTTACCCAACAGGGCTAAGTTCCTCACCTCCACCTCCACCTCCACCTCCACCTCTATGTTTTCCACTAGATATTGAACTCTCCCATATCTTCTTTTGGGTAAAGTCATCCCACAATCTAATCTAATCAAGAAGCTTGTATCTAGCAAGGATACTTGTTATAAAAGTAGCCCATTGCTTGGTGCAAACCCTTAGGGCTATCATAACAAGATCATCCTCATCCACAACATCCCCAAAAACTAATAGTTCATCATGAACATGCTATATTCTTGTGAAGTATGAGGCTACAGTTTAAGGTTTGTTCATTTTTATGTTTCATAGTTTCTCTCTTGGCACCATATTCCTATTTTGGTTATTACTTTGGTACAACTTAATTGAATCCAACCACATTTGGAGAGTTTTTTTTTCTTCCCTGATATGTGAGCGATTATATGATCATTCACACTGTCTAATTTGATCCCTCTAGCCTTCAAATCTTTTAGGTTGTGTAGGATCCAAAGGAACTGGGATTTATTTTTTAACAAATTCCTACTTTACATTAAAAAAATGGTGATAATCTCCTTCCATGGATTGAATTTTGTATCCCCCTCCAACCTATCTTAAATCTTAGACTTGGTGATGCCATTTCACTAGATCGATTTTAGGCACAAAACCCTAATTGTAAAATATAAATTTTGTTGGTAAAATAATTTTGATGTTGTAAAACCCTTGTGTTGTGTGCTTCCCTACAGAGTCTCTAGTGCTTTGATACCATGTTAAATATCCAATACCATATTTGATATATTCATACCTCAACCATTATTTTATAGCCATAAATTATTTAGTCCATAAAATTTGAAAATTGTTGGAAAATAAATTCACTAGTATTTTAAGTTTTGGAAATTAAAATTGCAGTGGAAATGAAACAAGGAAATCAATCACACAACAACATTTTTTTTCCCAAAACAATCTTTCTTCACTTTATATTACTTGGGGAAATTAGGGCCTAGATCCACAGAGAATACACACAAAAATTACAGTCGCTTGAAACTTTGAAATTGGCCCCTTTGGAAAATCATTCTCAAGGAATTTGGCCCTCTTGAAACTTGTCGCTCTTGAAATTTTTTCCCTGGACAATTAGCTTCCTTCACCAACTAACTCGACCCTCTTTTTCCCTTTATACAACCCTTGTGAACTTGAGAAATATCGGCCCCTGGATAATTCAACCTCCTTCTAGAACTTAGACCTCCTATTCAACAATTCAGCCTCTCTCCCCTAGACTCGACCTCCCTGAAATTTATTCTCAAAATTTCCTTGTTACAATGCTTTTCCCTTCTCTTCATCCCTAGAGTCTCTCACTCCTTAAGAAAATTGTTCTCTCAATAATAACAATGCATCTTTATCCTCTCCCATAGGTTCTCTTTATAATTTCTCCATGGGCCAAATCGCTAATCTCCAAAGTGTTAGACAACTTAGATTAAATCCTTGCTTCTTAAAGAAATGGTGGAGATTAGCTCTAAGACGCTTAAATAATTTAATACTTATTCTTGAATAAACATTAGCCCAAACTCAACATTAACTAAATAATTAATCAATGTACTTTTCCTAAGTTAAAAACATACAAAGAAGGTCATATTAGTTGCTCCTCTCAAACAACCATCTAATGAGGACTTCTTCTCCTGCATGTCGGACACAAACCTATGCAAAAGACCTTCTAAAACTATTGTTGGGTGCATTATTGATGATTATTTTTGCTTAGCCTAAACTCCAAATTTGGCATAATACACCCACCTTATACTTCATTTTGCCCACTTTATCTCTATTTTGGCTCCAAAATTCATGAAAAAGGTATCCAATTCATCCTATTCTAAATCATAAATTTTTGATAATAATAAAAAAAAATGTGCATTATAGAAAAATCTAACCAAGAAATTATTACAAAATCAAACTTTTTTTCAAATGCTCATTTGTTTGAATATATGCAAAATAGCTAGGAAAAATCCAAGACATGGGTTTTTTTACCTTGGGACGCAGACATAGACAAACACCCTTTCACTTCTTGAATATCATCCCATACAAGCCTGGTCAACTCAGCCAATTTTGAGGAAAATCCCTTGTTTTCAGTTAAAACCAAATTTGTTTTAGTTTTCAGGGATTAGATTGGATTTCAAGGGCCTACAAGGGTGGAATTCAACCCAAATAGATCTTAAAAATAATATTTTAATTTATGACATGAAAAATCATAGCCCTTTCAATTTTAAAATTTTTTACAAAGGCACCACGTGTGTGAAGACTGAAAATTAACTTTTGTATTTCTCATAACTCAGTTGTGAGAGATGTAAAATTAGACTTCTAAAAGTTGTGTTGTAGCTCTATCTATGAAATTTTCACCAATAAATGAAGTTATTTGAGTTGCTCTAGATGATAGTCTCTAATAAGTGTGTTTGGTTAGAGTGTAGGGCCCCCACAATCAACTTGTGTACTTAGTTATTTTGTTGTCAATCAAGTGTATTTTGGTATATATTTTCATGTTATTTTGATGCTAGCATATTTTCCTTTTTATGTACTTTCCGAAGTTACATTATATATACTCATACTTCTACCTTAACATGCTCATAATTTCCCATCAATAGCTTTTAAAGCTAGTTGTCTATGCTTATTTTATTGACTATCAATACTAGCTTAACTTGTTGTCCATACTTATTTTAATCATCATGCTTGCTTGTTTTATTTGTTGTCCATATCTTTCTTTTCAATAATTGATCATGAGCAAGCCATCATTAGTTGATGTACATGAGATCATCTTATTGTTGAATTCAATAAAAAATATTAGGAGAAACCATTCTTCTCCCTTCTAAAGAGAAAAGACCCTAATGCATTCTTGATTCATTATGCTAGCACTACCTCAAGACATCTTAGTTTTCCATGCTTTGTAGATCAAATCATGCTTTCATAGATTAGACAATGAATCGAAAGGCAAACCTATTGTTGAATGTTGTAGAAGACTAAGAGTGACGACCCAATTTGGAAAGGCCTTAGTGCATGCAAGTCCCTTCGAATTGGAATTATTCTATCATTGCTTTAATTTCTTTTCAATTTCCCTTTCAATTTTTTTTGTTTTTGTTTTAGCATGGTATTCTCAAAACCAACAATACATGACATTATACAAGATCAAGAGATAACCATTGTAACACTAGGAAACCAAGAGGGTTGCAACATTTGGCACACTGATGGTGCCTAGTCATTCAACCCGTTTTGGGTATATGTGTGTTTCATTTTCAAATAAAAGTGATTGAATTGGTTTGATTTTAAAGTTTTGTTTCATGCATTTTGATCTTGTCCCTTTGATTTTTATAAATGTAAGATTTTAGATCTTAAGTGATTAACCAACACTTAGCTTTAGCACTTAGCAATACTCTAGTATTTCATTTTTGCAAGTGACAATGAGTCTAGCCTAACTCCCTACATATTGTAGTGTGCTTCTAAGTTTACGAACACCCAATTTGACTTAAATATTATGTCCTAGCTTATGCACATAGATTAGATTGACAACTACAAAATCAACATTCTTGATAGCGGAAGATATGATAGACATGACTTGGTTAATGAATTGTATTCTGTTAATGTACATATAAAAATATTGGCATCTTAGGCCAAACCATATGTGCTTTAAGAACACTATGAACATATTTTCTTCTATTTTGACATCTTTAATAAAAATTAGTGGTTTGTTATTCCTTGTACACCTATGCGAAAAGGGGTTTTTGAAAAGTTGCATGTTGAAATTTGTCGCACCAAGTCAAGAAGAATATGATGTAGATGTATGTGGTGAAGTAAATGTGGGTGATCAAGTAGAATTAGGAGTGTTGTGATGTCAAATATTACTTGTACTCTAAATCGTATTTTAAATACACATATATGTGTTCACTTTGTTAATATTTGTACATGATCAATGATATCTTCATTGTTATTCCTTGATAACTTTAATGACTAAGTTGTTGATATACATATGTAATTATAACATAGACAATCAATTATGATTATAATTCATTATGAATGTTAATATTATTAATCAATTACACACACAAATTTATTTATTTATTTTATTTTTCTATGTGGTTCACGGATGTTACACAACATTTTGCCACTGTCCCTGTAGTCCCCGTTCCATGATCCTGGAGGACCTCTACAGTGAACCCTACATGCTTCCCCTTCATGAAGAAACTCCCATTGTGTCCCTCTTCATGAGCAGAACAATTCCCTTTTGCATCATTCCCCAAAAATCTTATGTTTTTCCCAGTTTACAAGACCGACGCTAATGACCAGTGTCCTCCTCATGCTGATATTCAGGGATTAAAATTGTCCTTGGCATTGACCGAAGCGATTGAGCCTTATTCCAGTCACACCGATCTGCTTTTGGAAAGTTTTTTAAATAAGGAGTTGAAGCTTCCAACTTTAGAAGCTTCGTAACGGAAGTCTGGTAAATGGTTGGGCTGGATGGAATCGAGGAAGTTAGTTTGGACTCCTTTCCCTTATTAGGATGGGACTACCTCAAGAGATAAGACCTTCTCCCATGAGAAGAGGAACCATCTCCCATCCATTCATGCTACATAAACCTCCCTTTTTCCCAAGCACAAGCTAGTGTTGGTGTGCTAGTGCTAATTAAGTTTGGAGTAATCAGCAAGTTATTCATAGTTGTAGCTCTCTAGATGTGTGTGAGGGATAAGTGTGAATTTGGTTTAGTGTGAAGACTAAAGGGGAGAGCCTTAAAACTATCATTGTTGAGGCCATCATGGAATGCTTATGGAAGTGTGTGGGAACCCGGATTTGTTAGAGAAGAACAACAACGTCAAGACAACGGTTCTAATCTCTTCTCGATTTAACATATATGCAACTATTGATTGATAAACTACATAATGTGTCATCTCACATGTTTATGGCTTAATGCTTGTTGACTTGTTAAGTAGGTTGATTACAATTTTTCTATTATCACAGTTGTTGTTTGTTGTTGTTTACTTGTTTCAGGTGTTCGAAGAAGGAAACCGGAGATAGTTGGAGTGAGCAAGAAAGGTCATCACCAAACGGGATAAGCGTACAAAGAGGTAGGCCCTATTAATTGGCTCTAACCTATGGAAATCTTCCATAGAATGTCTTGCTTGTGGCTAAACCCGCTATCGAGCTAGAGGAATTGTTTGTGTCCACACTTAGAATTTTACTTCACCAAAAGTTGGTGACTCCGCTCGGAACCAATCCTTCTATTTGTTTGCTTGGAATTTCATGGTTTTGTGTGAACATTTCTAGCTTTTCCATTTCCCTTTAGTTCTGTCTGGTTTGATTTGTTTACTACTCTGGGTCTGGAATTCACGGTAGCAAGTCTGGTCTCAACTTTTGAATTTTTTTCTTTGCATCCTCACTCAGCGTGCTTATTTCACTGACAGTCATGCTAATCAATGTGATATACTAAGGAACAATCGCTCTGACCCCCTTCTGGCGCTTGTTGTTAGTTAGGCAGTCGCGACGGTGCCTATAAGTGAAGATTAGGGTTCACCCCAGATCTTGACCAGTGTGTCTTGCTCTCTTGATTTCTGCCCTGTAGATTGTTTAGACTGTCTTCTCCCTAACTGGAAAGCTTCTCATTTGGTTTATTTGCTTGTTGATTTCCCTTATTTTCGATTGATTTCTTGGGTCATTGGATGGTTTGTGGCCCCAGGGCATCTAGGTTGTCATCTATTCAGTTGATTGTGAACTCAATGAGTCAAGTTGTTGGTGCATTTACTCCTTGCATTTCGTTTATGGTCCTTCTATGGCTTTGACCTCCATTACACAAGTTTGAAAAGTTTTCTTTGCTTGTCTAAACATCCCTTTTCCGACATAGATCACATTTCTTTTCTTGTTTTTGGTAAAGTCATTGCATCATTAGTTTGAAAGAGATTCTCTTTTTGTGTTTTTCATTTGCTTGAGAATCAATTGTCTTGAAACTTTTTCATTGGAGTGTTTTATGAGAAATTCATTTCGTCATTTCATGAAAAGTATAAAATTCTAGTTTGTTGCATCAATATGTTACGGTAGTTAGCATCATTGAAGACTAGGATTGCATTTGCATTTGAAAAGAAAAGAATTATCTATACTTCTGAAAGGAATGTTTGGAGTGTACTTACTAGGAAATTAGGAATGGGAATGAATTTTTTATTAGTTTATTTTTTCAAAAAGTGAAGTAGTGAAAAATCAATTTTCTTTCGGTTGCTTGATTGTTTGCAGTTCATTGTGTTTTCTACCCTCTCTAGTGTAGACAATTCATCGAATTGAAAGGGTCTTGTCTCATTTAGCTGCATTTAGGGCTTTTCGAGTCACATCGCTAAGGCCTAAAAATTGAGACATAATTCAAGATAAACTTTAAAATGAACTCAATTAACCTAATGTGCATTTGAAACCTAACGATCACATCTAGAAGGTCTAGGCTAGAGACGTGTTCCAGCGTCTTTAAACCTAGCAGTTGTCGTTAGCTTCGGCACTAGACAGTGCTAGTACGGACTTGTGCTCCCCATACCATCGAGTATATAAAGGGAGACCCATCTAGGTTACAATCCTTTATCCATAGGAAGCCGAGTCTGCCACCTTGCAAACGTGATACACCGAACACAGCATTCAAGGAGATTGCCTGCTCCTACTTCTCGCTCATCGGGAGGAGTTATGCAGTTCATTGTTGCTTGGTAATCCTTTTTACCTAGATCATTTGGAGTAGTCATTAGATCTTTTTAACTCATTAAACTTCAAAGATCATTCGATCACTTGTCCTTTCGAGCTCGTTTCCAATTGAAAGTGATAGAGTCATCTTTGCTTCTTTCTCGACTCTTAAAACATGAAAGAGCACCAGTTTATTTATGCATCTTAAAAAATTGTTGCCCATAATCTTATAACATCCCGTTAAGTCTTTTCTAGACAAAATCATGAGTGTTCCCTAAAGTACATTTTAAAGCCTTGAAATTTATCTTTCTTTTCCCATTAACTAAGACAAGGTCATCATGGCTGAACCATCTAGATAACCTAGCTCCTCTTCCTCTCCTCCGTCTAAAAGATTGTCTGAGCAGCCTTTTCCTGAATTACCAGTCACTTGAGGACCAAGGTGTTGAACTCGGAATCGTTCTGAGCATTCAACCTTTGTCATCTTGTCCTAGACCTACTTCAAATACTCGGTCACCTATTGATATTGGCCCAGAATCTCTGAACAATCTGGTCCAGACTCCTGAGAGTTCGCCAACTACTGATGGTCAGCTTGGACTGGTTATATATCCTCTAACTCCTTTGTTCGACCCTGTTGTGATATCACCGCAGCGTCCGTACAATCCGTACGATTAACCGAGTGTTCCTTTGGAATTATCCCATCATACATCTTCGGTCGTTCATCATCGTTTGTTTCCAGCTATGGAACCTGAAGGCGAAACTCCAGTTACCTCTCCGGATCAATCAAAAGTTTCTACTCCACACACTATCTAAGAGGAAGAACATCAATCTCTTCCTGAAGGTTTCCCCTACATGGGGAGCATTTCCATAAGTGTGTATCGAGATTCACCACCTAATTATGTGACTTTAGCATAGTTGGCCTCAGGTACACCTAGTGCCTCATCACTTTATCACAACCCTGTTTGGGCATTTGGCGCCATGCCTATTACAAGTTCATTAATTCCAAACCCAACCTCCCAACAAGCCATGCTATCTACCGTTACCTCAGTCCCGGTGCAATCCACCATTTCGAACCCTCTTATCTCATCTGTCCTAGTCACCTGTCTGATTCAACCGACGGTCTTGAGGTATGTTGCTGTCAGTTCTTCGACCCCTCTAGTAAGTGGACAAGCTGTGCCACCACCTGGGGGGAAGAATCTAAGTGCTCTTATGATGTCAGGCACAGCCAATGTGAGTAGCTCACAGGCTCACATGGTTGGGATGAACCAACCTTCTTCTGGTGTTATCCAAAACCCTGTTAGTCCTACTAGATCAAGCAATGTCCAGTACCAACAGGTCCAAAATCTCGTTGGTCCGTCTGGGTCAAGCAATTTCCAGTATCAACATCCTTATGAGGCTCAGGTTCAGTACCAAGCTCCTTATGTTCCATATGGTTCACAAGGAATGGTCAATCCGCCTTACGCCCTTCAGTTTGAATAGTATGTTCAGCGTGGTCCATCCACCTTTTAGGGTGGCTATGGCCAGATACAGTTCGAAAATTTTCTAAGAACTATTCAAGTACCTTTGTAGCGACAAGGACAACCTCTACAGAAACAAGGGAAACCTTTGTTGCAGCAAGGGCCGTCTGCACAATAATAGGGGCAGATGATATCGTAGCAAGGAAAATTGCAACAATTGTAGGGGAAACCCTCGCAACAGTTGTAGCAAACCATGCAGTAAATGATGCATTATGCTCTACAAACCTCCCATCCTATGTCTTCGCAAGGCCAACCTTTGCAGCCGCAAGGTTAATCCTTGCAGCCGCAAAGCCAACCCAGGCAATAGCAACCCTTATATACATATCAACGGGGTCAACCCTTGCGAGGACAAGGCCAGGGTCAAGTCCTACAAGAGCAGACCCAAAATCCCTATGTCCAAGGACATCAAGTGCAGAATCCTTATGTCCAAGGACAACAGGTCCAAAATCATCTTGTTCAGGGGTAGCAGGTTCAAAACCCATATGTTCTGGGACAACAGGTGTAATATCCATATGTCCAAGGTCAACAGGCTCAACAACCTTTTAATTCGTATGTTGCTTATCAGCAACCTATGGTCGGACAGTCCCAAGGTGTTCAAGGTCAAAATCCTCCCTATAGCCAAGGTAACCTACAGTGGGGGAAAAACCAAATTCCATTTGGCCGAAAACCTCCACTATGGGGACAAAATCCTTACCAGTAGGGATGGGCTCCTACGGTTGGACTCGCTTATCGACCTCCGATGCCTTTCAATACTCAATTATCATTCTTGGCCACACTAGAGTTTCCATATGTGTCTCGACTCACGAATGATCCAATTCTTCATTCGCCATACTGGCCTCAGGTTTCGTCCAAGATCCCGAGCGATTGTCCTATGTTCGATGGCAAAGTAAAAGAAGATCCTCAAGCCCACGTGATGACATATCACCTTTGATTCTCTTTTAATTCTTACATTGATGATTCTATTCATCTTTGTCTTTTCCAACGAACCCTTACAGGTGTTGTAGCCAAGTAGTACATCGAGTTCCCTCGAAGTACTTACCGTGACTTCAACTCTTTAGCCATGGCTTTCCTCACACAACTTCCAGTTGTCGATTCGCTATGAAACTAGCACCTTTTTGCTCACATCGATTAAGAAAGATATTGCGACGCACATCTCCGATCACATCCATGAATGGAGACATAGATGTCGCTTGATCAAATTTGAGATTTCCGATCAGTTACTCACTAAATGGTTTACCAAGTCATTTGTCGCTCCAATTTCTCACGATATAGCTATGGGTGGATGCGTTACCAAAGAAAAAGCCACTGCTTGTGCCCAGTACTTAGACCTTGTTTATTCTCAATCTGGCACTTTGTATTAGTTATTACCCGATGCTCCACGACCATCATCTGACCCAATGGCGTCGAAGTCACAGGCGATACCTCTTGTTGATGGAGTAATTGATCCAGTGTCCCAAACCCTTGCAAAACCTTCTTCCAAATAGAAGTCGGTCTCGAACATTGCTTCCAATAGTTCCTCCCCGAATCCACCTAGCCCTGGTAAAACCTCATAGATCCACACTATCTAGTCTACCACAGCGGAAAAATCCTTGAAAGGTAAGAAGAAGGGAAAATGCAAGGTTAAAGTCGATGCCCCAAAACAGGGTTCTCCTAAGTCATCTGTTGGTGATTCTTCACAACGGAAGCCTAAGTATCCATGCCTCATTTGCGAGGAGGATCACTACACTAAGGATTGTCCTCGACGGTTTGAAGTTAGTCATTTGCTCAAAGGGACCCCAGCTGTCCTAAAAGAGCCATTTCCGTCTCAGCTGACGCAAATGGTAGACCAACCTCAATCATCTACTTCCTCGGGATCTCAAGTGTTCATGATGAGTATGCCTATTAATGTGGCTACTAGATCAAAAGATTAGCAAACTCCTACTCCAATAACTGGGAAAGAGAAAGAGGCCACCCCTCCTTCTTCTACCCCGAGTTCTGGCCCTCTTCATATCGAGCACCCTAACCCTGATTCTGCCATTCGACCACTTTCTCGAGGTGTGCTAAGGAAGTCCTCGTACAATCCCAACACTCGAGCTGCTCAACACTATAATATTGTTTAAGATTTGGCTTAAGCACCATCAACTATGTCTACTCTTGAGGTACTCCAAAGTTGTCTGTCTCAGCGAAAATCCTTGTTGTTTTCTATTGGGGGTATTGATCATACTGATTCCGATTTGATATGTTTTGATCTAGAAAACCACGTTCCACGCCTACCTCATCAAATTGCATTTCTCGTTCAGGTAATCATCAATGAGAAAACCATTCATAGAACCGTCATTGATGAAGGTGCTTCTAGCATCATGTCAGTCACTTGCTGGAAGGTAATTGGTTCTCCTACTTTGAACCAATCCCCTAACACTTTGGAAGCTTTCAACAAGCGTGATTCGCAGCCCTTCTGTGTCTTACCTAACCTTACCATTACTTTGGAGGGAAAGACAGTACATGTCGAGGTGGATATTGTTGATGCTTATCTCAATTATAATCTTCTACTCGGACAGAGTTGGACCCATGCCATGCATGTTGTATCCTCCTCCTTGTTCCATGTGATTCATTTTCCCCATCAAGGGAGGATCGTCACAGTGGACCAACTATATTTCTTTGCCTCTTCCTCCTTGGATGGCAATGTTTCGTATGTTAAGCATGCTGGTGCTCCTTATGAGAGTGTGGGGGCAAGACTTTTTAAAGATTCTTCCTTGATGGGAATGTTTTCACTTCCACCTCCTCATGTTGCCTCTATCAACATGATCTTGGTCAAATCTGACCCTTGGCTCATACCTTCACCGGATCTTATTGATTCTAGGGGCAAGGTTATGCCACTTAGTCCTATCGAAATCAATTATGTGGAAATTGTTTCAGCCTCAAGTTCTGTCTCCTCTTATTTTCTTGTTCTAAGGACTTCCCTCGATACGTATTCTCAATCCTCGTGGCTTGGTGCTTCAGAATCTCCTAATCCCTTAGCCGAGAGTTTTCTTGCTGATGAGAGTATCATGGAAGTAATGTCTCTGGAGGAACCACCTTAGAATGATACTCATCATCGTTTCTCATTCCTACCTAGCCCGACGGTCATGTCTACTTGTCCCGAGAAGTTCTCTTCTCAGTTTCCTTACCTACCACTTCAGGCGCCGATCATGACTCATGAAGTATGGGCGGAAGGAAATTTGGGTAATATTACCCAAACGATGCCAATTGATATTTTTGTCATGCCTGGTATCATTGAAAATGTCCATATCGGGGTAACTTGTTCTCCAGATGAGATCAAGATATATACTTGTCTTTTTCAAGAATTTCATGATGTGTTTGTGTGGTCATGTGAGGAAATGCCTAGCATTGATCCTAGCATCGTCATGCACGAAATACCAACTTATCCTCACGCGAAGCTTGTTCGCCAACGGCACCACCCAGTGCACCCTAGGAAAGCAGTCGCTATCAAGGGTGAAGTTGAAAAACTTCTCAAAGCTGGATTCATTTATCCGATCCCTCTTACAGATTGGGTGTCAAATATTGTACCGGTGACAAATAAACAAGGCATGATACGCGTCTACGTCGATTACCGTGATCTCAATCATGCCTGTCCAAAGGATAACTATCCAACTCCCTTCATTGATCAGATTATTGATGAATGTGCTGGGAGCAAAATTTTTTCCTTTATGGAAAGTTTTTTTGGTTACAACCAGATTAACATTGCACCGACCGATCAAGAAAAGACAACTTTTACCTGTTCGTGGGGTACTTTCGCGTACAAAAATCTCCCTTTTGGCCTAAAAAATGTTGGGGCTACATTTCAGAGAGCAATGTCCTATGTGCTTCACGACACTCGCCACATCATTCAGCCTTACTTGGATGACCTTCCCGCTCAGATCACCCTGGTCATCTTCGGTAGATTTTTCTTCACTATAGACACTACAACATTCGGTTAAACCTGCATAAATGTGTTTTCTGCATCGAATCCAAACGACTCCTCATCTTCATCATTTCTAAGGACGGTATTCACCTTGATCCGCTTAAAGTCAAGGCCATTGTTAATTTACCCCCCCATCCCCATCTTCATTGCACCAACTACAAAGCCTGCAAGGAAAAGCAAATTTCCTCCGTCGTTTCATACCCTATTACACTAGGTTGGCTTCAGGATTTACCTGGTTTCTCAAGCAAGGAACGCCCTTTGTTTGGGGTGAGGTTACCCAAAAGTCTTTTGATGACCTTAAGGTTGTCCTCATAAATGATCCTTTGCAGCATCCCCCAGATTATCATCGTGATTACTTCCTTTATCTAGTTGTATCCCCTAACACCATTGTTATGGTATTGGTATAAGATGATGACGAAGGCAATGAACACGTTATCTTCTACCTCAGTCGCAATCTCCTTGACACTGAAACACGTTATGCCCATGTTGAGAAATTGGCTTTGGTTGCTGTACAGGTTGTTCAGCGCTTTCGACACTACATTCTCTTATGCACTACTACTGTGATTTCTAAATGCAACCCCATGACCTACATCCTACTCGCCAGTTGCTGGGAGGCAAGTATTCTGAATGGATTGTCATCCTTCAAGAATTTGATTTGGTGTTTACTACTGCCAAATCTAAGAAATCACTAATTTTTGTGAAGTTGATTTGCTCCCTTCCTTCTACATCTCTCCCCACTGGTGTAGATGAACAACTTCTGGATGAGACTCTTTTCCTGATAAGCTCCCTTGACCTGTGATACAGTGATATCATCATGTATCTCCACACGTCCGTGTTCCAGTTTACGTTGACTAAGGATGATCACTGACGGATTCAGCATCACTCCCAACCCTACCGTATTATTGAAGATACTTTATATTGTGTCGGTAACAATTCAATTATTTGCCAATGTCTTACTCTTGAGGAGGCTGAGATAGTTCTCAATGACTACAATTTTGGGGCATGTGGCAGTCATATGTCTGGCTATGCTACTGCTCAAAAAATCCTTCGTGCTGCTTATTTCTAGCCATCCATTTTTAAGGATTGCATCCTTGTTGTTCGTAAGTGCCAAATTTACGAGCACTAGATGTGCGCCCCACCCACTCACATACACCCTGTCATTATTGTTGGTCCTTTTGCCAAATGGGGCATTGACTATATGACATGTAACCCTCGTTCGACTAGGGAGCATGGTTATATTATCGTTGTTGTGGATTATTTCACCAAATGGGCCGAAGTGATGCCTAGATACTCTACTGATGGTAAAATGACGGCTCAATTTCTCTTCAATCATGTTGTTTTCAGGTTCGGTGTACCTCAAGCCATTGTCACCGACCATGGCTCCCATTTTCGAGATTACATGATTGTTGATCTGAACTCTACGTTGGGTTTGCGCCACGATGGCTCAACCCCGTATTACCCTCAGGCCAATGGTCAAGTTGAACATGTGAATAAAGTTTTGGTTACAATGCTTCAGCGTACTATTGGGATGCATAAGTCTAATTGGCAGATGTCTATGACTCCTCACATTTATTTTGTTGATGGTGCTTACCGTAGTACCTGGAATCTATCCACCGTGGCATCGACCATTTATTACCCTCATGGTGAGTTGATTGATCTTCAAGGTATTTGTTTAGGTCACACAACTAATAACATTGTTGAATACATCACACTCATTGAATTGTTGTCATAAGCCATCGCTCATGACATTCGGGAATTGGTTGTCAAATTGGATTCACAACTTGTTGTCCTTCAACTCAACAGGCAATATTCCATCAGAAACCCTCATATATTAAGAATCTATCTACATATTTGTCTATAGGAAAGAAATTTTGATTATATTACATATCATCATATTCCTAGACACATGAATACATTGACATATGCATTAGCTAATTATGTGTTGGATAGACATTTACGAAACATTTGAAAAGACAAAATAAATCATTTGTACCATAGTATGGAAGAAAATACAACATCTATATATATATATATATATATGGTGATAATGTTTGATACATCAAAACCCCAAAAAATAATATGTGTTTTCAAATAACATCGACGGCTTGCAGGCCTCATATATTTGTGGCACGCAGACCTAAAAAATGTAAATGATGGACCTAGGAACTAATCAACATGGTGATTGTGGTAACATGAAACTACTCATGCAACACGAGCCAACAATTGACAGATCTGATCCGATACCCCCACCGTATGCCTCTGGAACTGGCGTGGGTTGTCTCCCACCTGGGCATACTCTAGGATATCACGAGTCAACCCCTTAAGGTTCCTTGCGATCTCCTCCTCGTTGTCACTCCCCTCTTGATAAGGAGTGACATCAAACTGGCAAGCGACACACCTGGCTATCGGGGAAATGCCGACGGGACGCTCTGGTCCAACATCTGCATTGATAATACAAAATGCTATAAACACACACACACACACACACACACACATATATATAACAATTGAAAAATAAAAAATTGATTTTTTACCCTCATGGTCGAAATCCTCCCCATATGGAACCAGAATTTCCAAATCTCCATGGATGTCGGTACCGCTGTACAGCCAATCCTCCACTATGATTAGTTGTTGTCATAGCCATGAAAAGAAGGCGGGCCTGTAGGACGAATGCTGGCCCCCAGTGATCCTAAGCATCTAACGACTCCAACAGAACATCCATGGGTCTCGTGGCATTGACGGATCTACCTCAGTCAGCTAGTACTGGAACAGTGAAACCTGCTCCAACAAGAAGGTCACTAGTACAGATCTGAAGCAAAATTGCTTCAAATTCCCCAACTTAGCTTTTGACAGCTGGCGTTTCATGTTGATCTTCATGGATTCTGCCCAATTGGAGATCGTCAACGTTGTATAGTCGATAACATATAGAAATTTTGACTTGTTAGTCTCGTGCTCTGCTTCGAACCCAACCACTTTGTTGATAGTCAATCATAGCACTTTCAGTGTCAAATCTCGCACAGTGGCAATCTCAATCTTGCCACTCTTGGATTTGAGGGCTTCTAGGCAATGTTCGGTAAGTAGCATGGATATGCTTGCCCCAATCGGTTGTGACCCATATAGGTTGATTGTTTCCCCTCTCCGGGATAGTCCTATGATGAAATAGATGTTTGAAGTTTCCAACTCCAGCTCTAGGTCACCAATGATAAATATTTCTCGATTTATGTCCCATAGACTAATCAGGTATCACTGTAGCTCAGGTTGAGCTCGCATCCCTGGTGTGAGAAATAACTTGAGGAGCCCATAGTTCCTTAAGGCATCCAAGCAGTTTGGACCACTCATTGCCTGGGTGTCCACATCTTCATGCTCACATTCTTTGCAATCTACCATTTTCGATGATTCTTTCGTGGAAAAACCATGTATTCTAGTCAATAATCATTTTTCGCAAATAAAATTTGGATTCAAACGGTGGATTTGAGAGAAAAATGGTTTTTTTATTTATTCACGACGTCGGTGTGCCTATTTTGAAAATAATTGCGTCGACGGTGCGGTTGGGCATTTTAGCAACCCTCGGCCGTTGCGATTCCATGCCTGGAAATCACGTCGACCGAGGGAATTTTTTATTTTTTTTCCAAAACCTCCCTCAAAAATCCAAAAAATGGATAAAAACAGGAATAAACAGTATGTAAATGCAGCTTAGGGGCTTGGCTCTTACCTGCAACTAGCAGCTCAGTGAATGACCTCCCAGATCTCCCGCAATCTGCTCCAGAAAAATTAGGGCAAAAGTAGGTGAAAAGCTTTTCACAACAAGGTAAAATGGTAAATGGTAAAAAATATTTATTTTTCCTCATTTTATTTAGTTTTCATGAAATATCAGGGTTTTAAAGTATTTTTGACCTGTTTTGCCTCAAGAATTGGATAATTCACTTTACCTTTTTTGCGCAGCAACAGGTGATGGATGTTCGACGATGGTGTCGAGTCACGTTTCAACTCTTTTGTCGACTTGTAAAACTCAAATGAAAATATTATCGAGTATTTTTCTCTTTTGACTCATAAAAGAGAATAAAATGGGGGGTCCGCTTTCAATCTCTTTTCTAACCCTTTAAACACGAAAATATTGTCGAGCTCTTGTCGTTTTGAACTCATTAACAGATGTGAAACGTCGTGCGCCCAGTATATGTTTACCCCTTTTTTGGTTTGGGATGCACTATTTAAGAAAAAGGCACTCCTTGACTGAAATGGTCGAGCGGTTCTCTCAAGTATCGTTTTCTACCTTTTTGAGCTCAAGAGACACAAATGTACAAAAAGGGACCATGTGGAGTTTTCTTTCTGTGTCTTTTTCAATCTCTCTAAACATGAAAAAGATACCGAGTTGCACCTTTGTCAGACTCGTTAAAATATTAAACGACATCAAATTCGTCACCATGACGAACATGAGCTTCTCCTTCCTATGGCTTGTTAAACTTGCTAGGTCGGATTCGTCCGAAGGATGAACTTACAGTGCAAGCATATGTTATCCCCTTCAAGCTTGACCTTCTTGGGTTGGGCCATTTATTTTGGTCTTCCATTTGATCTCTGCCATGTCATCATAACCACTGATCCTATGGATCCAAAAGCTGCCAAACTTCCAGTCGTGTCGTCGATATGTTCAAGAGCTATCCTTCTGCAGTTACACTTACCCCTAATTCTCTATATCATCCAAAATCATTTTGCATCCCTTTGTCTCGTGTCGATGGTGTGGGATACATTATGGCCCTCCTTCGACACTGTCACTTCCTATTGACTTCAGCTCATTATCCAGGAAGTTGACCAAGAGACTCCCTTCAAGTACCTTAGGGCTTGCATGCCCTAATGGCAATTTCTTCGCACTCGACGACAAGGTCACTTCATTGGCTTTCGATCAAGTGATTTCACGGGTGTTCAACTACAGTTCTTTTATTCACATTCTATGAATTGTGTTGATAGTACCTTGAGGTCCATTGTCATTATTGGTGGTTTCTCTCGCGTGTGTTAATAGTTTACATCATCAGTTGGTAATCAAGCGATTTTCTAACATGTTCGACGTCAACACATCTGTTCGCATGTTAAAATTTGTACTTTGATCAGGTCGTGTTGGAGTGCAAGACCCTAGGCTCAGATTACAAAAGTCCAGGGTGCAAGGTGATGTGACATGATCATGTCAATATACATGTCTCTTTCAGATGGGTGGTTGTGACCATACCATGAATTGTCATATGTGATCCTTCTCATTATTGGATGGTTGCGACCATACCTTGGTTTCGATATGATCCTCTTGATCGGATGGTTGTGCCCATGCCTGGTTCCATTTTCATGATCATTATTTGGATGGCTGCATCCATACCATGATTCATGTATCATTTAACAAAGTTTTCAATTATGTATATGTTTCTGTACTTTCTTGCAAGTTTTACGACGGCAATCTCCGGTTCCCCACACTGATTCATAAAGCATTTCATCCCTCACTCTAGTTCGGCATTCACGCTTTAGGGGGAATCCGTTACACAACATTTTGTCACTGTCCCTATACTCCCGTTCCATGATCCTAGAGGACCTCTACAGTGAACCCTACATGCTTCCTCTTCATGATGAAACTCCCATTATGTCCCTCTTCATGAGCAGAACAATTCCCTTTTGCATCATTTCCCTTGTATTTTTCCCACTTTACAAGTCTGGCGCTAATGACCAATGTCCTCCTCATGTCAATATGCAAGGATTGAAATTATCCATAGCGCCGATATGCAGGGATTAAAATTGTCCCTAGCGCCGATCGGAGAGACTAAGCCTTGTTCCAGTCACGTCAATCCTCCTTTGGAAAGTTTTATAAATAAGGATCCAAAGCTTCCAACTCTAGAAGCTTCGTAATGGAAGTCTGGTAAATGGTTGGGCCGGATGGAGTTGAGGATGTCAGTTTGGGCTCCTTTTCCCTATTAGGATGGAACTACCCCAAGAGATAAGACCTTGTCCCATGAGAAGAGGAACCATCTCCCATCCATTCATGCTATATAAACCTCCCTTTTTCCCAAGCACAAGCTAGTGTTGGTGTGCTAATGCTAATTAAGTTTGGAGTAATCAACAAGCTATTCATAGTTGTAGCTCTCTATTTATGTGTGAGGGAGAAATGTGAATTTGGTTTAGTGTGAAGACTAAAGGGAAGAGCCTTAAGACTATCATTGTTGAGGCCATCATGGAATGCTAACGGAAGTGTGTGGGAACCCAGATTTTTTAGAGGAGAACAACAATGCCAAGACAATGATTGTAATCTCTTCTTGATTTAATATATATGCAACTATTGATTGATTTACTACATAATGTGTCTATCTTGACTTGTTAAGTAGGTTGAATTACAATTTGTCTATTATCACGGTTGTTGTTTACTTGTTTCAGGTGTTCTAAGAAGGAAACGGGAGATAGATGGAGCGATCAAGCAAGGTCATCACCAAACAGGATAAGCGTACTAAGAGGTAAGCCCTCTTAATAGGTTCTAACCTAAGGAAATATTCCATAGAATGTCTTGTTTTTGGTTAGATCTGCTATCGGGCTAGAGGAATTGTTTGTGTCCGCACTTAGAATTTTACTTCACCACAACGGGCCCAAAGATCAGTGACCCCTACGTCCATAAAATATTTGTACCAGGAAGATCCACCAGAAGGGATCGCTCCCTGCTAGCTCAACAACGAAGCCTGGCTCTGAGAGTGTCAAGTAAATTGAACCTGTGACCTCTCAATAGAAAATGTGCTTTACCGATAAGGATTTGACCAATTAAGCTAACCCTCGGGGCTATATATATTCCAAGGAAACCAATCTAGTAATTTTATTAAGGGTGATAAGGTTACAAGAGTAGAATACCATAAAGTATTTCAAGCTTCCTATAATGCGACTTAAACAAAATGGCCATGAGGTCCACTTCCAGAAAACCTTGTCGATGTGAATATTCAATAGAAATGGAAAAATTATCTATGCTTAATGCAAATTTGGGGATTGTCAACCTCCCATAATATACCATCTATGTTATATAGATAATTAACAAAAAGGTAGAAAATATCCTAAAGGGTACAATAATGTGCCAACAATTCGCTCAAAAATACATTTAGGACAATCATCCATCAACTCTAAAATAACGAGAAATTAAAATCCAAGACTCATGAAGATGAGAAGTAAGGTGTGTATGTTGGGTCTCATTGATCTTCTGGGATCCTTCTTGCAACTCTAAGGTCTCCTTAGATAATTTGTCAACTTCAATGTTTTTATCTCTATATAAATATGGAAAATGAATGTGAAAAAAAAAAGTAGATCGATTTTTTTTTTTTTTTTTGTCTAGAAATAATGGTTGAAGCATAAAATTCCTTGGAACAAAGTTCTCTTTCATCCAATGTATTACCAAGAGGAAATCAATGAAGATTTGGACTTGGGAAATCCTTTTTACTAGGGCAAGAATTAGAACTAATTTGAGAGTAGAGAGTTTATTATAATTGTTTGAAGCATGACCAAACCTTGCTTTGAACGAGAAGAAATTGTTTTGGGAGAGAAAATTGATTCCCCTAGCATCTTCCTTTGGTGGATTGCCATGTGAGGCTCCATCTAAGAAATCCCATGGGTTAACTTCATTTATGTGACGTTTTGATACCCAATCATGAGGAGGGAGAATGGAGAATTGAGGAAAGGCACTTAGTATATTGAGACATTGAGAAGCACATTTAAAATGTAGGGTGTCCTTTCCCTAAAAAACTTTATGTTATGCCAACAATATTTCTTAAGTCAAAGCAGGGGAGAGAGCTTTGAAAGCTTTCGTGTTCTTGCTTTCCCTAAAAACTTTATGTTTTTCCAATCATATTCCTTAATCCAAAGTAAGGGATAGAGCTTTGAAAGCTATTATGTTATTGTTTTGATGCCATTTCCTTATGCTCCTTTTATAAAGTTTCCTTGCCTATTAATCAATTCTAAACATAATCTTTTTTAACTAATGAAAAAATAATGCCACCTTGGAAGATATTAAAAGGATGCTTACAAGTCAAGAATTATGCTTGGACAGGATTGACTCTTGTCTGGCACATGTGGAGGGACATATTGCTTGTGAATTTGTAGTGGCAATCTGTTGGATCCACCGGGTTCAAGTGCCAGGGCTCCTGCGAAAATCTCTTCTTTGGAAAATGATTAATGATTTAGCTCGTTGGCTTTGTAGTCAAATGGAATTTGTGTTTGACTTCGGCCCGATCAACAAGGATTTTGTTTTTTATGTTGGTCTTAGCTTTTGGTTGTATATTCATTGATTTTGGCAAACTGTTATACATTTGTTATTTACGAGTTAGCTATTACATTTATGTTGGTCTTGTTTTGTTGGTATATTTGTCAGTTATGGCGCTTTGTTGTGGGTAAGTTGAATAGGTGTTGATCATGGCATATAACTATGTATGGGAACTTTTGTACTTTGCATTGTGTGTGGATTTCCAGTCTTGGTTTCGACATTAGTAGTGTTTTGAGGAGGAGCAATATGGTAAAATCGCGTATCTTTGATTTTTTGCGCTGAGAGGTGCTCTACAACCCAGTATATGAGGGAGATGTTGTCATGTAACATTATATTAAACAAATTTAAAAAATATATGTCAGCTAATTAAAGAAAATAAAGAATAAAATTGTATATGTTGGTTCAATTAAACTTTTTAACAAATAAACGCATATACACGATAATATTGTCAATCAAAATGAAATAAAGCATACACAAAAACAAAACAAAAAAACAAAACAAAACAAAACAAACAAACAAACAAACAAACAAACAGAGTGCAAAGTTTGGTTAGCGCTTCTTCAAAAATTCTTCAACTATATATAATGTGTAACCTAGAGGGATGAAATACAATTATTTGTCTATAAATTCTATATGGATTCACATTGGGAAAACAAACTCACCCAACTATAAAGCTAACCAACACCTCATTCCTTGAAAATATTAGATAATATTTTATCTTTAATGTAAAAAATCATATAAAGATTATTTACCAAAACTAATAAACAAAATCAACTCTTATTTACGTGTGAAATGTTGCGTGAAATAGGAATACTTCAAAAACTAAAATGTTGCCTACAAAAATGAAGTAAATTGAAATTATAGTTAAATGTGTTTGTGTGAGATAAATTTTATCAAAGTAAAAAATAATGGCAGCGTAGTCTAATTTTAATTAAAATCTGGCATAGATTTTCAAAAAATTGAGTTTAATTTGTTTAATCTTAGAATTCAACAATATATTTAAACAACAAAAAATCACAATCTTGATTGAGATTTTATTGTTGGATCCTAGTGAAAAGGCTATTTGTCTATAAGTGAGACTAGGCCAAAAATTATTAATATTTCAGATATATTAATTAAGCAAATTAATACTAGCATTTGCATCAGATGTTGCAAAGGAAACGCCGTAAGGCATAAATTGAAGAACACAAATACAACAAAAGAATACTTCGATAAAGAATAAAAATATATTGAACGCTCAAATCAATTCCCCATTAACTAGAACCACTTAGTAGACATATCTATCAACATTAGGATTATACACAATGATCAAGAAATTTCTCATATACAAACAACACCTTCCACAAGAACCTTTTGTCACATCCACATTTTAAAAAACGCTTTGGAACGTGATTGGAATCTCCCATATTGCCTTTTTCATTATGCAGATAAATCTTCCATATTGTTATTTTCATCATGAATATTGTTAGTTCATTGTTGTAAAGTGTTAGTGTGTTAAATTCAATACTATAAGTTCGACAAGCGAAAAAAAAATTCCTCAATTAGCATAATATGCATTTTTCTCTCAACCATGCATAAAATGAATTGTTAAAGAACAAGATATCATTTTAGCTTTGAATTCTAGGAATATGCTTTAGGAAGCTTGATAAAATAGTTGTATACAATAAAGGATTATTGAAGAATTTGAAAAGGATGACTAAAGAATTTGAGAAGGAACAATTGTGTAAATTAAGAGATCAACTAAAGAATTAAAATTTGAACATTAGATGAAATGAGTATTTAATTAGAACTTCTCATAAAAATTCTTAACTTGTGAGGTAGGATATCAAATTTCAACCCTACATAGAATGACATTGTTTAATAATAAAATACCATTTTAGTTTTCCAACCCAGGAACATATTAAGGTTCTTAGGAAGCTTATAAAACAATTATGTACTTTAAGAGATCCTTGAAGAATTTGAGAAGGACAAAAAAGAGCAAGTTGTTCCATATAAATGTTAGTTACTTTATGTATAGAGTTTCCAACATGATAGGAAACATGTATGTTTAGAGTTTCTCTTTTGTGGTTTCTTCAATTATTTCAAGGATTAGCTCTCAAAATAACTAAACTATTGAAACAAATTTACTTCAAAAGAATTGAATAAGAAACACCCATTGCCTCCTCTTAGAATGGAAACTTGCAATGCAACTCCGTAAGCAACCTAATCATTGTTAATGCTTTTGCAGAGCTCATTCCCATCAAAGAAGTCCTGCAACAACTGTTGTGATTCGAGAATTCCCACTAACCAAAACAATATCATGGATGAATCTCTTACCATCTTAGCATGTCAAACACTTTTCTATAGGCTCCATGCACTTTGCAAATAGATTTGTTTTCAGCTCTTCAGACCTAGCTTTAATTATTGCTGAATAAAAGCCCATGCCTCCATATAATGAATCAATATATGTGGTTGTCTGAGCAGTGGATGAAGAAGACCTCCTCAACAACAACATTTTGATGCTCATGCCAAGCAGTTTATCAAGACCAAAATCTAATTCAATGGTTCAATCCATTCACACATAATTTTCGACATATATGATCTTGCTGAGCATAGGTCACGTTCAGGAGTGACTTCATTCTCAAATCTGAAATCCATGCACAAATACCCGTATAAGTTGGTGGTTAATGCAGTCTATCTTAGACTGCAAACTGAATAATCTTCATTACTCTTTTTTATGTTTTGCTACCCAAAACTGAAAGTAAAATTGGCCTACATTGCTATGCAGCTTCGTAGGCAACTGCCTCATTGGGGTTAATGCTTTTGCAGATCTGATTCTCATTAAAGAAGTCTTGCAACCATTGTTGTACTTTGAAAATTCCCACCTTGGCTTTGCTCTTTGTCAAGGGTTGGCAAGTTTTATGGATATGTTGTTGTTGAGGAATAGGATGAGATTTCCTATATTTACAGTTTCTTTCGTTTTCGATAAGGCTACAGTGAACTAAAATGCTAAAATAGAAATATCATATTGAAAAATTGAAGTTTAAAATTTAGCTAGGTAAGTAAAAAATTGGCATATCTGAGGCATTTTCTTCATCTGAGGCATTTCCTCCCGTGTTTCCACTATGTTGCCCAAGGAGGTGTTAAAAATTTTGGGGATGGAAACAGTAGCATCGTACTATTACCGTGAAATCCTATACAGGTTACTTCACCAGCTACATGTTGCCCTATTATAGGCATACCTCCATGAATTCTAGCTTGAAGCCCACCACATATGATGTGCATCTGGAAATTAAAGATATGGGAACCTTAGTTATGTCAAGGTCATACATCAGACAGTCTGCAAAAATATTTGGGAAATAATACCGTGTTTCTTCCTTGAGTTTGTGGCAGTAGGATAATCAAAAAAACCAAAACACTCTCTCTTCATACACTCAGATGAGAACACCAAGATTGTCAATTGAGTATGTAGGAAAGACCTATTTCTTCTTTGAAGGAATGGTTGTGTTTCTGGGAATAAAAACGTTCATAACACTTCCGGTTGTATTGTGACCAAGCGAAAGAGCAGCAACATCAAGAAGTAACAGGTCTTGTACATCCATTGCCTCCTCCACTTAGAGTGACATATTGCATTGCAACTCCGTAAGCAACAACCTCATCGGTTTTAATTCTTTTGTAAAGATCATTCCCCTTAAAGAAGCCCTGCAACAATTGTTGTGATTTGAGAATTCCCACCAACCAAAATAATATCATGGATGAATCTCTTGCCATCTTAGCATCATAATTAACAAAACCAAAACACTCTCTCTTCGCACACTCAGATGAGAACACAGAGCATAAAAGTAAAGGGAAAAAGAAATGCCATAATCTTGATATGGTGCCATCCATAAGTTGAACACCATTTGTGTTGCAGGCCTCAATGATGATGTCCAGATCCTGTACAGACAAGGCAGGGGGCTTCTCAAGAAGCATGTGTTTCTTTTTCTAGGCAGACTTGAGAGCCCATTCAAGATGTAAACTGGTGGGCAGAGAAATGTACACAGCATAATGGAAATCAACAAGGGCAGAGACTGTGAAATTGTAGTGGACCTGCAAATAAACATAGCAAAAACTAATTCCAGGTAACCATTCAAAATATTCTGCCAAGAATTTAATTATGACTCAGCCTGCACAGAGCATAAAAGTAAAGGGAAAAAGAAATGCCATAATCCAGTCTTGAAGTACAGAGTATGAAATGAAAATTTCATTAAAAGCCATGAATCCATCTTACCTTTTCGGCCCTAATTTCCACATATGATCATCATGGATTAAGTACTCACCGAATTCAAGTTGCCAAATAGGTCTGGATTTCCCAGCAGTTGTTTCATTTTATGGGTTCTAGGATGGTGCATCCACATGGTGCCATCAATATATTTATGCATTCAAAGATGTAATTTAAGCAACAAAAAATTGTGATATCACCAACAATTATATAGCTGGATTCCAAAAATGGTTGACTAAAAGAAATGTACAATAACAATTTTCATTCTGTTAAACTAACAACTCCCTCCATTATGAGCCCCCAGGAAAAAAGAAAAAGTGCTCCATGCATAACTTCTTTGATGTGCTCAGGCGAATAGGCCATCCCATAATTTTGGGACTAAACACACCTGGAAAGATTCCACAAAATAAAACCTCTGCTATTTTCAATCCCAGAGGAGTATAACAATGTGGATGCTATCAAAAGAATTGTTGAAAAAATGAGAAAATCTGCTTTAGATGGACAGGGTCTCACAAGGTAGTGAGCAATGAAAAACGAAGAAGAAAGGAAGGATGACAAAAACTCTCCACATCAGCAAATGAATAAATGGGATTTGCTTCGATACAAACAAAATCTTTCCTGTAAATAACCTTGCCAACAACAATAATAACACCCAACAATCTTTTGGATGCTCATTCTCTTCCTGCAAAACTGAAATCTCACTCTCAACATTCATTGATCACAAAACAATTGCAGCATTATCTTGTGAGGCTACTGGGGCTGCACAGGCAATCAATGGCTCATAATGATCGGCACCCGCTGCGCACCATCCTACACCACAAATACTAATGTTAAAATACACCAAAAAACAACCACGGAATATCCTCAAAACGGAGGAGAATTAAAACTGTTCTTCCACTAACAGAGGGAGGTGCAATCTACACTGGGTTGGATAGTATGATTCAGAAACTCTGAATGCCTGTGTAAATACGGGTGCATTATGGATTGAGTGGATTGAAAATGGAAACTGGGTGATTGATGCAAAGATGCATTATATCTTGGGGTTACCCCGAATCTGAATGTGCATTGGGTGCATGGAAAATGGACACTAACACATATTGCTCTACGTAAGGTGTTTAATGCACATTTAGGTTGTTGAGTTAGGCATTGTATGTATGGTAAATATAAAGCACTATACAAGTGATTTAATGATTGGCTTATTGTTTTTTCATCATGTTTGGTATCTTCCCTGTCAAAATCTCATAGCAGACCATGCCAAAACTGTAGACATCTGCTTTATCTGTATATTTTGTAGGGTAAACCCTGGCCCCTGCTTCATCTTCAGGCCTAATGCTCTGAAATTCTGGTGCGCGCCACCAACAGGAAGGGGTATCTCCTAGACTAGATGAGTATTTTGAACTCAATAGATTTGATTTAATGAGTCCGAAGTCTGAAATTTTCAGATGGATTTGGGCTTCAATTGGTCCTACCTTGACCAGTACATTTGATGATTTTAAGGCCCCATGAATGATACCATGGTCATGCAAATGCTCCACTCCTCTGGCTATTTGAAGCATAATATCTATTGCCCTTGGAAGTGAAAATGGGATTCTCTTGCGAGCAGAAGAATTCTCGTTGATGAAGCTACGAAGATCCTTATGCATCAATTCTGTCACCAGACAGCACTCACTTCTGTCTTTATCTACAAACGAGCTTAATGGCTGCAAAAGATTTGGGTGCAAAAGCTTAGACATTGCAGAGACCTCATGAAGAAATATTTCCACAATGGTAAACATATGCCTCATTGCAAAATTCTCTCCCATCCAGATAATCTCTTTGACTTCACCAAAGCTTCCACTTCCAATTCTTCTCTTCACATGCAAGTCTTTGCAGGAATCTATGAACAGGCAGGAAGGGAATTTTGCCTGGTAAATTTCATGTTGGTCCTTCAGCTCCAATTTCCTGCACAGAAACTCTGCAATTCGATATTCCTTTTTGTCTAATTCTGCACTCATGATCTTGCTCTTCATGGCTCCCTGCAATGCCTTCATATCTTGTTCCCAGAGACTGGAAAAACTCTTGATCTCCTCACAAACAAGATATTGTTTTCCAAATTGCCACTCGAAAAGCTTTGGATGAAGCCAATCCTTATCATATTTCTTGCAGTGCAAGAGCTTTCTCAATTGGGTTTCTTCCTCCTCATCTCCTGTAGTTTCCTCAGCTGCAAGTTCAATGCAATCAACAAGACTGCAGATGCACCATAAGAAATTGTGGACCATAAGAAATTGAGATCTCTGTGGTATACATTTCTACCATGACAATAATCTACAGCATCTATAAGCTGATGAAAATATTTCCTGGCCTCTTCTTCAGTTATTTTTTGAAGATAAGCCTGTACAAAAGCCAGCAAATCATAATGAGATTTTTGATCTCCATATTAACCATAATATTATTTCTATAAGGTGGTCAAATTTATGTATCTCAACTTTCCTAAAAGTGTGGTCTAAATGTTCTAATTTTAGAACTTTCACTGGAATAATTCCAGTTAGATTTTGGCGAAAATCTATTCAGAAAATTGTTGGAATTGTAGATTTCAGTTGTTGAACCTGTGCAATTTGAATGTTCTAGAGATTTTTCATGTAGCTGAATCCATTTATTTATCCCAAAAAGTAATTTAGACTCATTTTTTTCTGAAATTCATATGATAACAATAAACAACTATGTGTAACAACATTGTCAATTGACAAAATAGAGAAATATTTATGTCATAGAAATAATTCCAAGATGGACAAATTTGTTGAGTCTTTGCAATTTGAGAGTTCAAGGAGTTTTCAGGGTGTTGAATATATTTATGCATTCAAAGATGTAATTTAAGCAACAAAAAATTGTGATATCACCAACAATTATATAGCTAGATTCCAAAAATGGTTGACAAAATAATCCAAAATAGAACGTTTAAATTTATCATCTCTAAAATGCAATATGATAACAATAAACAACTATGTCTAGCAGCACTGTCAGTTGACAAAATAGAGAGGTATTTATGTCATAGAAATAACTCTAAAATGCACAGATTTTAGGCATATCTGACTCAGGGATGGGCAATTTAGATGGGCATAATGTGAAAGGCCTGTTGTAGAATAGTGCTAGTGAGAACTCTTTTCATTTTTTTTGCACAAAGAGAGAGAAAGGCTGAGCAACCAGCATAATCACACCACAACCAAACTATGTTACTAAAAGACACCACTCACTTACAGAAATTACATTACTTATGTACAAACAAAAACGATACAGTGAACTTTGTTGGTCTGAAATTACATTTTTTACTGAATAACACAGTATTTACTTTACTTTGCCTACGAAACAGTGCAATATTTGAAATATGCCATGTCTTTAGATATTTAGAACACCATTTGTGTTGCAGGCCTCAATGATGATGTCCAGATCCGAGGCATCAGATGTGGGAACTGGAAGTATTCAACTTCATACTTACGAACCTGGAAGGTGCATATCAGGCCCCAGGATTAAATGACACTGTTAATTTAGATTCCAATTGATGAAATTGATTTCATTTTTCATTTCAAATACCTTGACGGACATCATTCCACTCCCTTTTCATTCCACTCCAAAACTTTCGACTGCTCAAACAGAATCAGATTCCTTCTAACAAAGCTACAGAACTCATCCCAACTCAATGAGTTAACCTAAATTCAAAATATAACTATTCTTCCATACCAGATATTCACTCCAGAAATGTCCGGTGAACACCATGTCTATGGGCTATATTATGATATTTTAGCCCCTCAATTTGTTTTGCCTATAAAAATAAAATGTATATCTGAAAAAAACTTGAAATAAGAGATAAATCAGCTATACATTGTGCATCTGCTCCGCAAATATGACCCTGCTGACAGGAATAAAATGCCAATTTCTTTTATCAGTCAAAATATGTATAAGCATATAGCCAGCTTAAGTTATTTCACTTAAAGTTTTGAGCCTCTTAACTGTAAAGATGGTTTACATGAAAAGTTGTGAATGAAGAAAAGAAGAGTAAAGTTTGGAAAGAAATAACAAACCTTGGGCATTTTTCTATCATGCCCATCATCCTCAGTTATCACATGTATAAGCATACACCCAGCTAAAGTTATTTAGCTTAGAGTTTTGAGCCTCATAACCGTAAAGCATGCGTACATGAAAAGAAAATATGAATGAAGAAATGAAGATAAACTCAAAGTTTGGACAAAAGTGACAAACCTCAGGCATGATTCTATTATGCCCACCATCATCGTTCTGTAGAGTTTGGAGTCTTTCAAAGGAAACATCTAAAATGCTTCGTATAATAGGTCTAGTATTCTGATCACGATGTTCCACCAATGATCTTAAGTAATGAGGACCTTGCAACCCTGCTGCAGGAATGGGAACCATATCCAATGGAGGAGCAAGATACCCAGACAGCCAAGAAAAATGATTGCTTTGTCCAGGCCTCAAAGAAGACACTTAAGCAAATTAATATGATAGTTAAAAATGTATTAGTGTGAGTTAAATGTTCATAAAGTAAAAAACAATAAGTATTTATAAAATATAAATAACGTAAATTGATATGATAATTAAAATGAGGTAAAATATATCGAAGTAAAAATTAATAGGTATCTCAAATATATAAATTATAAACGTTTTTGTCTAGGTAAAAGCAAATATTTAATGATACTAATATTTTAAATGGAAAACAATGCTTCCATAAATTGCATAAATAGATATTATAATTAAAATGTGTTTGTGTGAGGTAAATTTTATCAAAGAAAAAATAGTAAGTGTTTATGATATATAAAAACTTAAGATAATATGAATGCATAATATGGGTGCATAATTTAATTTAAGTCAAATTATTCAAAACTTTCAATTATATTCTATTATAAGAAAAGAGAAAAACTAATGAAGCATAATTTAATGTAAAAGAAAGTTACAATATTTTAGATAATTTAAACCAGCATAGATCCATCTTAAATTTGGATTTATCAAGTGCTGAGAGGGTCAAATCTCTCTAGGTGCAAACTTCTTTTTGAGTGCAAATCTCTTGAGTGCAAAACTTGAGGAAATGTTTGCACCTCAAGAGATTCGATCCCTCTCAAAGCTTGATAGAGTCGAGCAAGTCAGTAATACAAAACTTTAATTAAAAAAAAACTAATTAATAAATTATAACTATATTAATTATTTTTAGCCTCCATTGTTTAATAGTATAAGTTATTTTTAATGTTATTGAATTATTATTTTAATTAAATACTATAATAATAATTAATTAAATATATCCCCGATAGGGGTGCAGGATCCTAATGCAACATGAGTTGGGCATGCTCCCCCGTGTGGTTGCATGGATAACAAGATATGTTAGGGTGAGGGATTAACAGGCGAGCCGCCCGCTCGCAACTCGCATGGGGTGCAAGTTAAGTGTAGTGGTAACCGCGTGTGAAGGAATGTTGCATTTAGAGTGGTGGCAATGGGAAGATAGAGCATTTATGGCTCTCAATGGGACTCAATTGACATCTTCTTTGTATGGTAGTCTGACTGGGTGGAGAGCGGGCTTTCTCAGTGTTTTCTGATAAGTTTGAGAAGGAAACGATATGTCTGTAGGTCGAGGTGATGTCGTCAATTTCATGGTGATGGTGGTAATTTGCGTCACCTGAATGAGAACCCGTAACTTTTAATGGGTAAGAGGGTCCTGTTAATTCTTGGTTTCCTTTTATGTATGCTTCGTGGTCATCCCTTTGGCTCATGGTTCGATTTCTTGGCTTTTGGGCTTTCCTGCAACGTAAGCCAGAGCCTTGTGTGAAAACAACCTTCTATGCTCGGGGTTTGGTTTTTCATAGGGAACTCCTTATTGTGGTGGTGGGTAAATGGATTCCTATGGGGGTGTTTCATTTATCTATGTTTGCATTCTATGTGCGTGAGTAGTCTTGTTCTTGAGAGAACATGGTGGAAAGTGACTCTCTCTGTACCTGGGTCTTCGACTGCTATTGAAATTAGGTTCTCCTTTTTGGTCTTGGTTTGGGGTTTTATTAACTCTTCTTCTAGGGATACTCTTTGGTTCTAGAGGTGATTCTTTGGGATGAGTGGGCTAAGAGCTCTAAAGTGCTTATTGTGGTTAGTATGGCTAGTTTGGTGGGTAATTGGGGGTTTTGAGATTTCTCACCCTTGGTGTGCGGTTCATATATATGGTATTGGTGTTCTCACCTGTGGCATTTGGTCTTTGCATGTTGGCTGGATGTTACATTTTCGGTTGGGTGGGGAGTCATTTTGTCGTGCTGGTTCTACGGTGTTGGGTTGCTCTGCTTGTGGTTGGTTTGCTCGTGAGCTTAGGTGCTCTCAAGGTAGCTCGTTTGTTGGTGGCCTTATTAGCCCGCTCTCTTTACGTTGGCGGTTTGTGGTGGAAATTACGTGCCAACGTTGGATATCTTTTGGAGACAAGGTGGAGGGTGTTGTTGTTGGTGATACTGGTGGCAGGATGAAGCCAACTAGGCAGAGTTTTCGTGTTGCTGCAGTTGTTGCAACCTCGATGGAAGTAATGCCCTGGGGTTGTGGTTAAAGGACTAGAGCTCTGGCTGGTCGAGGGAGAGGTGGCGGTAGAGCACAACAGGATGTTCGTGGAAGGGGTCGTGGCTCCAACCGTCTCTTGGCTAGGCACCCCCAAAAGTTACGGTTAAGAGAAAAACCAGACAATATTGCTGGAGGAACATGATAAAACTCATCGGGAGGAGCATGAAGCACTAGTTGTTGCTCTCAATCAATTGCAAGATTTTCAGTGCCACCTTCGTGAGCATGTGGTTGTAGTATGGTATGGACAAAATCTTATTTTTGAGAAATTGGACAAGTTGGAAGCATGCCTGGCTCACTTGAAACAACAGGCTAATTGCACTTATCGCCCTCCACCCCCTCCAAGTACAGGGCCAAATAATCTGATGTCTATTACTTCTGATGATTAGGTATGGTTTCTAGAGTTTTGCTTATTTTGTCTGTGTTTTGGATTTTTTGGCCTACGTGCCTCTCGATGACAACACTATGTTTATTTTGGATAGTTTGTAATTATTAGTTAGTTATGGTCAACAAACCCGATCACGGTGAGACCTATAGATATATGCCTTTGCATGTAATTTTCACCGGAAATTAATAAAAGTTTTGGCTTACAAAAAAGAATTAAATTAAATATTAATAATAGTTATTAATAATGTTTCTACACTCTTACAAAGTAATACTTTTCTTTTATTAAATTATTTTTAATATTACTAAATTATTATTAATTAAATATACTTTTTAATTAATTAAAATAAATACAATTAACAACAATTATTAATATAAATGGATTTATCATTGAAACAACAACAACACATATGGTGTAAATTTCACATAGTTTTCAATTGTCAAAATAACACTTGTGATGTAACAATGATGTAAATACAATGTAGTAAAAAAAAAACGAAGAAAACTTAATGCAACATTTTCCACAAATAGGGAAAGTGGAAAGACAAATGGACCAAACAAGAAAAATACCTGAGACACGCCACTCTATTTTTTTTTTCCCATAAGTCCATTGGGTTGTCTTTCTCTTTATGAGTGAAGCATATAAAAACTTCAAACAAGTATCAATGCAAATCTATTATTATTGACTCAATAACAATGGAAATAGGATGCAAATACTGTCTGTGTTGTATTTTGATGCAAATTCACACACTTGACACAAATATTATGCCTATTTAGGCACAATAGATGCAATATATATAATAAATTGCACAAAATGGTTTTGTGTCATAGGGAACTACTTATCCATCTACAAGGTCTAAGTCTCTTACTATGTGCACACATTTGTTGCTCTTGGACCTAGTGATTCACCTTGTGGTAATGTTGGTTGTGAGTAGAACTAGTTGAACCAATAAATCAACATCCTATTAAGCTTGGCTAAGTGAGAGACCCTAGTTAACCCAATAAAATGAAGGCTTTAAGAGGGTACATGTTAGGTAGGTTTGGAGGCACCTTGCTCATGGTATCGGAAGCTTTGTGCCAATAATCCAATAACTAGTAGAGGTGCTCCATCTCTAGTAACACCTTGTAGGACTATACTTCAATATTAACATGTATTAATGTAGCATGATACTAAGAATACTGGTGAGACACCACATAACATTAAACAAGAACTGAGTATGTCATATTTGAATCCATAAGAGTAATTAAAATCCAAGTGGTCTAGAGCTCCATGACTTAGGGAAGGTAATCACCTAGTAAGAAAGTTTGTTGACTGGAACTATTAACACATTAGAATCCTTCTTAGCCAGTGAACATAACCATAAGTTTGAGGTTTTAGCATAACAACATTATGGACACCAAATGTTGTACTCTCCCACAAAGTTAAGCTTATCTTGATAAGGAGACCCTTTTATCACTAAATCCTAGGCAAAGAATACCTATTTAGGTTCAAGTAAAGGTTAAAGGTTTCCCATACTTATGACATAAAATAAGTAAGTTTGTTGATTTGAATGTAAGCAATAAATGTTATTAAACCAACCTTTAAAGCAAGGTTTGTGATAGAGCCACTTGCATCCATGCCCAAATTGTAATGCTTGAAAGTTGTGGCCTTTCCTTAGTTATCATGTTACTATGTATTGTGCATTATGAGGCCAAGCTTGAGCTGAAGGCAATCTAGGATGAGACTCTAGATGCAATTCATAATAATCTTATCAATGTTTTTAAGCTTCATGTTTTGATTTAGGTTAGGCCAAGAGATCCATTCTTTGGAGGAACTATAAAATAAATCATTGGAAAACTTAATGCCTCTTTGAGAAAGATTTGAGGCTAAGAACTATGAGGATTTGTTGAAGGGTTTTCCTTTAAACAATATCACCAAGTAACATCATAAATTGCACTCATTGAAAGATAACCCATCACCATCAATTTTCATCCCAACCCGAAACTCTCCTTAAAATTATTGCTTATACAATGTTGATAGGTACACAATCTCTCCTAATTAATGTTCCTCGTAACATATCAATAAAATGAAATCCCATGATTAAAGTAAGACATGCGTATCATTAAATTGATATTGAAAATGTTAGATTCGTTTTATTTTGTAGCGAACTTTCATCCAAAATTAGAGTTCTCATTCGTCCAAAATTCTAATCATTTTTTTGATGATATTGGTTGATTTAGATTTGGACAAGGCTCGGGGCATCCTTTAACCATGCATGAAACTTGGATCAAACTGGAACTCTAATAATCCTTAAAATCTCTATTAAATTCTTGTCATATTTGCCCACTTTGAAAGTGTTGGGCTACTCTTTAAACATAAAACACTTACATTACTATCTCATATGATATTCACATAGGGCTTATTTTTTGGATAAGTTTCCCAAAAGTATTGTTTTCCACATTTTTGGAACAATGATGCAAAAATGAATGTTAATAAATAACACATCTACATAAAAAGTAAAATAATCATTACATATAATAACATGTACATTTTGGGACAATCATTAGATGTAAGTATAATCTAAGTGAACTTGACAGTTAAGCACATGTCTTTCCTCTTTAAAGGTTACAAGGATTGAGAGGAGATGTAGAAATTGCAAGAAATTTGCTACTGCTAATGAAATCGAACTAAAATCAAGAGACAAAAAATTCTTCTACTATTCTGCAGAAAGGAAAACACATGATAAAAATGCATGCAATAATATGCAACCATCAAAACACAAGGAACACAATCATTTTACAAGGGAGCCCAACTGGGGAAAACCCCTCCACTACTTTGTATTGATTCATATGAGAATATGGATCAATTACAATATCTTGGTCCAATCTTGAAGCACACCCTGCACTACAATTATGATCTCTTGCTCATTGACTTGCTATGGCCAACACTTAGCCAAAATAGGGCTCAACCATCCTCCTATTTCCTTGTGCAATCATGGAGGAAATTAGCCCCTAAAAAATAGGATAATTCCCTATTTCTGTTGAGAATAGCAACAAGAAATGATAAAAATAGAATCCAGATATTCCAATTTTAATTTGTCATTGAATTAAAATTCGAATCTAGTCTCACAAGCTACTTGGAAATTAATTAATTAATTCATTATGGATTAATTAGTCAGAGAAATTCAAGTTAGAAGTCTTTCTGAAGTCATGCAACAGTTATCCCTTAAAGTAAGGAGATTATCCCTTAATTAAGGAGATAAGATTGAGTTATATTTGAGTTGTAATTAGTTAGCTCAGTTTACTGAGTTAAGTCCAGTTAAATTAGTTCCAAATTGTTTGAGGAAATAATTGTGAGTTATCAGTCAGTTGATGCATGCATGCACTCAACAAGTGTACCCCAGATAACTGAAGATTCTCTTATCAGAAACTCATGCATGTCTATTTTGAGAAAGACCCAGTTGAGCTAAATGTCAAGGATAGGTTACTATCAGTTGCATGTGTTTTCCTATAAAGGAAACTCATCCATGCAATCAAGGTAAGGTTCCTTGAGGATTACACAGTTCTGACAGGGTGTAGGATTAGTGTGAGTGATCAGTCTTCCACTTGGTAACAGGAGGATCACCCATGAGAAACTGTGCAAGGAAATAGGAGGCTTGGAGGGCAGAGAGGAAGGTTTGTGAGAAGCTTTGATTGCTTGTGAGCATCCAAGAGGATTGTACTGAGAGATGGCTAACTGTGAGAGCCAATGCTTTGTGTAATTTTGATGTATTTCCACCTTGTATTATAATACAGATAGTGGGGTTTTTAGCTGAGGCTTTCCCCTGAGTATTTTCTGTGTTTCATGTGCATTGGTTCTTCTTCTTCTAGTTATATGTGTTCAGCTCTGATTCAGCTCAATCTTTAAGTTTTTTCAAATTGATAATAGAATTAGATTATAGTATTTTTCTTTGGTATATTGCATTATCGGGTTAATCTACAGTCAAATTTTCTACATGATCTTAGTGCGATATTTGTAGAGAATTTGCAGAATTTCTACATGCACCACACTAGTGTTCAAGAATGAATTATGTTAGAGCTCCAATCATGTTATTTGGGAATTCCCATCTTCATTATGTACAACATCCCCTGCTTCATCTTTAACTATTTCTTCTGTTATTTTATCTACCAATGTTGGAGAGGATTTTGTTTCCCACCATCTTATGAGTGTACCAGTAAAACACTGAATTAGTGTCTTACATGCTTCTACTTAACTTTTACCCCTCATGCACATTAGATTATATTCATTGAACATTTGATCAATCAACTATCTTATCTAACCAGAACTTAGATTGTCAATGCTCCATTCTTTATGTGCATCATTGAAAAATGTTTGAGATTCTGGTAACTTACCCTTACCACTCAAATCAAGAGCAGGATATCTTGAGTATTGGCTAGGAAATGGATCATAAACTGGTAGTAGATGAGATTTAAATGAGGTTTCTGATTTTTCTTTAGGGAAAAATCCTGGGAAATCTATCTACTAATTTCTGGATAGAATGTACAGGGACAAGATGGCTAAACAATAGTGAAGAAGGAATGTCTTTATCTTTGGACGTAGAGGACAATTTTCCCAATTGCAAGGAAATATCTTCAATCTTTGTATGGGTCAACACAAAATCTTTGTGGATTTTATTTTCAATTTCCTCAAATTTTCCATCTATTTTCACAAAAAATGTTCTTGCTTCATTATGACCTTCTCCTACAAATCCTTCTATTGTAGAAACATAAAACTGGAAATCATTCAGACTTTTATTTATACTGTTTACAAAGACTTGCAGAGACTCTACTTGTTCTTTTTGTGCATTTGATGATGATGCATGCATATCTAAACCTTTCAAAGCAGTATTGGTCCAATTTACATGTTCACTGACTCTTTGTATTTTTCCCTCTATTCCTATGGCTAAGATATCTTTGAGGACTAAAGGTATTGATTTAACCACCTTTCTTGTTTCTTCAAGGATGATTCCTTTATATGGAGGAAAAGTAGAGGTGGATTCTATCTTACTACCATCACAAGTTGTCCAATGGTGTTTAGAAGAAGATTCTACTGATAACATTTGTAAATCCATGTTTTATTCTTGCTTCTTCCATTCATAAAAGGAAATCTATGAATCTATATAATCCATATACTCTTTCTATTTTAATGAAAGATTTGTTTTTTTTGCTAGGGATGTAGTCAAATTGAATTTCTTGACATCTAGATGAGTAAATAAATCCCAATTTATCATTCTTTTCATCTAGTTTGAATTTACTTTATACTTAGGACAACCTTCCATGAGAGAGAAGAACTTAAACATCTCAAGCTCAGATGGCCTTTTGTAGTCACTGGGGAAAAAGTTTTGAAATCGGCTTGATGGGATGAGATGGTCCTTTTATTCCAAATACCCTAATCCACATCTAGGCATACTTGGTGGCCTCATTTTGCTAAACATTTATGTTAGCCTTGGATCTTCATTTTTGAGGGATGGAAGTTCATGTATCATCATGACAATATCATGTGGAAATGAGATGTCATTGCATTTTGGATTTGGACAAGAACTGTTTAACAGAGTAGATGGAGCTTCTCCTATCATAGAATTATGATTTATATGGGAGGTAATATGTACAAGAGACTTTATATTTACCAATGTCTAATAGGCAGGACACTTGATTACTAAATCTGAAAATTTTAAAATTTGTGCAAGCTCAAATAACTCAATGTGGGAACATTATGTACAGGTTAATAGATGATGTGACGCAGATGCTTCAGAAGGAATATGATGTGAAGCTTTATATTCATGGCATTCTCTTTCAATTTTCTGAGTAGGGATGGTGGATCTCCTTGGAAATTACAAAATGGCAGAGAAGGGATTCTCTTGAATTTGTGCATAGTTGATGTTTTTTATTCTTGGATATATGGGCATGTCAACTACCCAACTTTCTAGAAAACTTAATTCTTTCCATTTTATGACCTGGTTTTCAATCTTCTGATTTTGAGCATCTGTAATGACTATAACAGTTGACTTTGAATCTTGGATGAGAGAATGTAACACAACAGGATATGAGGTATTTGTGTGTCGAAAACAACCCCTTGTATGGATTGAAATATTTGTTATATTTTTCTTCATATCAAATCTAGAATTTTTGATCTGTAGTTGTAGAATGAATTTAATACATTCATCAAAGACATAGATTGAAAAATTTGGATACAATCAAACCATACTAGCCCATTGGGCAGGGGAGCAACAATCCCACCAAGCAGGGAGTCAATGTACTTGTTATGAGTGAGGTGTCTTATAGTTGCTAAGACGAATGTGTTTAATCCTCTGTGAGTATAAAAAGAATAATAGAACTTTCAACTATTGGTGTGATATTGATTGTAAAATTGCTAGGAAAGTGATAGAGATGCTCCTAATGAAATTGTAACGCTTGAAAAATATGTACAAAGCTCTTATCAAAGGGAAGAAAAGGTCATGTATAAACAAGAGGCAAGAGCATATTCTTCACCTTTCTAAAGTTGAGCCTAGAAAGTTATGGAGGAATATACTTATTCATAAAACAAAAGAAAATAATTCAATCCCTTTAGAGAATTGGGATATTTATCTTAATCATTTTTATGACGCCCCAGACACTATGGGCAACATCTTAAACACTCCTATAGAAGAGGATATATTTTCTTTGGAAGACATGGAGTTTGGGATTAAGAAACTCACTAATGAGAAAGATAGGGATATTGAAGGATAACAAACTGAAATTTTCAAAATGGGAAAAGTTTATCCTCACCCCTCATATACATAATCTCATCAATTTGGTAGTGAAACACAACTTCCCTAAGCCTTGCACGCAAAGCCTTATTGTGCCTATCTATAAAAGTGGGGATAAAAGTGCTCCCTCTAATTATAGGACCATTATCATTAGCCACATTTTAGATCAACTATAAGGGCTCATTTTGGAAAAGAAGATTGGTCTTTGGCTTGAAAGCCATGGTAAAAGAGCTAAAGGGCAAGCTGGTTTTAGGAGACATCACTCAACTACTATCCATCGTGTTACTATTAGGATCATTGCTAAGGAATGTCACAATAATAACATTGATCTCTTATGTTGTTTTGTTGACTTTAGAAAATCTTTCGACACAGTTCCCCGGGATAAGCTATCGCAGAGACTTGAAGAGATAATGGTTCCTCTCGAGTTGTGGGTTGTTTTTACTAGGCTATACGAGAATGTTTTTTGTCAAGCTTAAAACCACCGAGGTTTGGTCTTTAAATTTTGTTGTATGTATTAATTTTTAATTTATATCATACACTCTTAAAGTATATAAATGTATATTAAAAACAATTATAATAAAAATATAATATTTCATTAATGTATCAAACCTAAATATGTGTGTGCGTGTATATATATATATATATATCTTCATTTTATTCTTATCCAACAGACAAGATAAAAAGATATTAAGTCAATCATTGACTTTGTGCATGGTGCTTATTATTTGCCAATTTTAATTGGACAATGTAGAAATGACTTTGTACCTACATGCTTATTAATCACTATCATGGTAGAAACTCTATCATTTTCCTCAAGAAGTTTTCTAGTTAATGATCTAGTAGATATTCATAATGACGATAATTCCAACGAGAATAGCATTTTACTTTATCTAGTATATGATTTTGGACAATACTTGTAATATAGAATGGATCAAACTTGATTAGTTTTAATTTTGGATTATTTTATCATTATTGTCTCATGTTTAGTTTGGGTTCAGTCCACATGTTGGCGATAAGAATAATTTGTCCACCAATTCGATGTTGTCAATAAGATTGAATAAAACTTGATCAAGCTTGGATGCCTCTTGACACACTGTAATTCCCATAATTGATTGCCACCCTCAACCCTACCCATAAGATTGAAAATGAAGTATGATGAAGACATAATACCACACAAACCATTGATCTACACATAATGCATTTTTAGTATTGAACCATACCTAACATTTGTAATCACTAGTATATATCTCATAGATATATATCTTAGCAAATATATAACATCTAATATCTATCTTTGCTAACTTACTAAACTATACCATTTAGAACATATAGTTATATCATGCATCAAAACCTCATTTTATTTAATTATTATGTACGATAGCAAAATAAAGTTTGAGTTTCATAGATTAGATTATTTCATATTTTGTATAAACTTAATAGTATAAATCTTATGTCAAAACTATATTTTATAACACCTAAATTTGGAACTAGAAAAAGATATGTTGATTGTGGGCTTTATGTTTGACCTCCACTTGTGGCTTCAATGCCTAGTCACAAATTCCATTTCCAAAGACCTTAGAGCTTAGAAGTGTTGGCTGCTCGAATTGTTTATTAATTAAACAATCGAGTACCACATTAAATTGTCAACCCGGGAAAGTCCTTTTGTTTCAAAGTTGACCTCGTACTGTATGCACTCAATTCTAAAAGCATTAAAGGCTGTAGTACAAACAAATCTACTTTCTATCAAACCCTTACTCTGTGTTACAACAACTATGATCTGTTGCAGAAATGAAATGAAAGCAATTAACTAATTGTAGCAAATCTGCAGAAAGAAATGATGGCTGTTTCGTAACAGAGGACCAGGACCCTGTCCTCAGAATAAGGATGTTCAGCACCTGCCTCTGTAACCAATTTGCCAATGCACACTGAAAATCCTAATCACCGGTGACACAATCTTTCACAACGCCAATCGATTAAGAAAACAGAGTATCAGCAAAAAGGAAATATCGGAAGCAAGGCTAGAAATACACAGAAATCACACACACACTTAACATAAAAGAAATGGGTGAATCTTGTGAAAAAGGTGGGCCCTGTCCCTCTCACAAGATTCCCCGGAACACAAATGCTAAGTTGAAATGCTCAGAACAGTGCTTTATTCATCTGCCAAAATGTCCAATTACAATAAGGATTCAGACTTGCTCTGCACTACAATACTTCCGTTACAACTAGCTACTCCTCTAATGTAGATGTCTCCTCTTTATAGAGGAGACATCTATTACAATAGATTGTCAATATTCACTCAGTTTGACCTTTTTGTACAAAAATAGGAAATCAATTCCTGTTACAGCATGCTGTTACAACAGTGTATAACTTTGTCATCCTTCGTTAGTCGGATCCTTCTGCTGTTGCAAAACTGGTACACTTCAACCATCTCCTTGAGATCCTCGTACTATCCTTGGCTGTTTCGTCACTGTTGTCAATTTTGTAAATCTCAACTGTTCCCTTGAAGTTCTCGTGTTGTTCCTGGTGTTCCAGCATCTACGACTGTGTTTTGCCAATTTTGGACAGTTGTTGATCGTGTCGTGTCAGCATATGCAAAGTATGGTTCTGCCAGCTTCAGATGGTTACTGCTCCGCTAGACAACCGCTGTTTCACCCATTGCAAAATGAGGTTTTACCCGATTTAGTCAGTTGTTGTTTCTGGTGTTGCAGCAACTGCACAGTTGTTGTTTCTGGTGTTGCGGCAACTGTGAATTATAATTCTGCGGACTTTGAACAATTTCAACAATTGTCAGCGACTTATTCAACCTCCAAAGATTAATTATAAAGATAACATGAATATGTGTTGAATAATTAAACATATAGCAATGAGGAGAGTTACTTCATACCTTTGGAATAATAGGTCAAAATGTTATCAAGGGTTTCAACTTATGGAAAAAGAGGGTAACATCATGACAAAATATAAGGTCAAAAGTGGACAATATGGGGTCCTAACAAGAAGTTGTTGTATTGTTTCGTCTTATTTTCCAAAAGTTAAGATAGAGCCGATTAACATCCTTGGATGTGGTGCAACACATTTGATGTTGTGTGCAAGGCCTGTGACTAGTTGGTAAAACATGCCACATTAACCTTAAAGCTTCTTAATATGTTTTTTCTATTAGACTACAATCTCTAATAACTCCACATGTCTAAAATTCTATGCTTCTTCTTATCTTGTCACTATATTTTTCATATGGGAGATAAATCCCTATTTATCATCAAAATGTCCATTGTGTCACCTCAAAACTCAACACATAACTAACGCTTCACACAAAAAACAATATCAAGATGGCTATGCTCAACAACATTCCAAATCTTCCAAAATTTTCTAAGGTTTAAACTTGAAGCAATAATGATTCAAACTTATAGCACACAACACTTTAGTATACCCAAGTTGACTACATAGAGAAAGTTCTAGCAGAGTATTGGGGAGCCCTAATCCAACATGAACTAGATGGACCAAATAAACATTGAACCTTCTTGTGCCCAACATGGGTATCAACAAGGAAAACCAAACCAACTGCTATAATAAATTCACCTCTATTATTGAAATTCAATCCATGGCATTTAGTAACCTACTTTACCATCGTGAATGAAATGTCCAATGGTACATACATGCTTGGGAATGTTAACACCAATCTTTTTGGCTTACATACACTTAGTCACTTGTTTTGTCTTGTGATTTTCATTGTAAATGTAATCTATGATTTAAATAAATTATAGGATATGGTCTAAGAAAGAGGTCCAACAACCAAGTTGAAGCCTATGCTCTTCTCCAGGGGTTCATGCTAGCTAAAATGTTGAAGATACCAAACCTTTCAATCATTGGAGATTCTAGGATAATTATTTAAAGTCTGATTAAGAAAACATTTCCAACAGAGTTCATGCATTTGAAAGTTTTTGTGAAAAAAATAATGGGGCTCCTAAATTTTTTTGAAAAATATGAATTGCATCATGTCCTAAGATAGCACAATCAATGAGTGGATTCCTTGGCTAAGGCAGAGGTTTCATTAGCCCTTGGAGAACTTCAATTAATGAGAAATTCCTCATTTTCCCCTATTCCATAAGTATGGATAACAAGGATATGGTCGATTATAAAAATGATTGGTGGTGTCAAGTGGCATCCATAAGTATTCAAGAGCATGCAAGGTTCAAATCATTTAAGAGAGGGGAGGTTCAAATACGACCACTAACACATTTGGTTTTGTACGAAAGAGAGTGTGGAGGCTATGGCTCCCTTTGGTTCTATAGGTGGTATTCGACTTCACTCTTGGGTATGGAGGTATATGATGTTATAGAGTTCATGTCATATATGGTGTTGAAGGTAAGCCTAGTGTTAATATCAATCAGAGTGCACAGAAATCTTGTTCATACCAAATTAGCAGGCTAAGAACTTCATTATGAGGGGCAACACAATAATAGATATTATGAAGGCAAACAAGGGAGCAAGAGCTATATCAGGGATGTGGCCCTAGCAAAAGCTAACCAGGCATTTAGGAGTGGATGTTGTATTTGTGATCATCTACCTCTTCCTGTTTGGGAATTCTTTGTTTTTTTCTATTTCCAAGTTTGGAATATAGAGGTTTATGGCATACTTTGTTGTCTTATTCCAAGTCTATAGCATAAAGGTTTGAGGCAACGTGTAAGTTTCAATCTTATTCAAATATGGGGTGAAATTCTCATTTGCTTTGGGTTCCATTAGTTCAATGGTCTCAATTAATAAATTTTATTTGGAACAAACGAAAAATCCTTGAGTTTTTATCTCTATGTCTATTTTGGTATGCTTTGTATTTTATAATCAACAAGGACGGGCTCAGGAAAAAAAACTATTCTTTGTTATTCACTCCTCACATTGGCAGTGGTAGACTACTCTTGCTGCAATGTTGGTGTCTTGAGGATTTCGGCCTCTAGGAGACCATTGCAATCAAAGTAGTGAATCGTGGAGTAGAGGTCTTGGTTAATCATTTTGGTTCAGTACGTCAAGGTGTTTTTTATTTTTATTTATTTATTTATTTATTTATTTTAAATTCAAAAATATACCTTTTTTATTCTGTAGAATAAAAAAAAGAACATGTATGTTGTAGCAACATTGAGACTGATTTTAAAAAATTTCATTATAAACAATTTTTTATCTTCAAAGAAAAACATTGATTGACAGAGAACAACTACCGACATGTCTTTTTGTTATATTTTTGCATTATTGATTGTCAAATAAGACATATATCTAATATTTGTCATAAAACTATCATCTTTGAGATAGAAACAAAAAAATTGCCAAAAAATATAATCATAGAAGATATGACCTATAACTCATAAAAATGAGGAAGATTGAGGGTATATGATTGTGAAAGCAAAATTTTCTTTAAGTGCTGAAAATATATCTTCTTAATACTCTTTGTATCTAAAATGTAAACCTGTAACGAGACAGAAGATTAAAACATGTGTGCTAAATGGAGGGAGTGAGTTCTTAGGATAAAGTTACCCTCCCATTCTTCATATGATATATATTGTGGCTCCATAATTAAGGCACTCTTTGATAATCTATCTGTTGCTCTGTTAAATTCTGTGTAGATGTGCCGAACACTGATGTCGTGAAAGTGTTCTTTCATTTCCACAATTTTGCTTTTCCAAGATGTTAAATTTACGACATCCAATTGTCCTTGAATTGTTAGTCAATGAATGGCACATTTAGAATCGCCAAAAAATTTAATGCTTTTAATGTTTTTGAGTTTAGCTAAGGATAGCAAGGCCCAAACTAAAATCAGTTCGCCTTTGGTATTCGTCCTGGATCTGATTCCAATTTTGAAGCAAATAGATTTTGTTTCTGACAGCTTCACCAGTCCTCCACCCCCACATGAATTGTATTGGGTAGCTTCATCAAAGAAGCATACAAGATGAGCATGAGGGATATTCGGGAGAGGAGAAAGTCTCCAGGATTTGGATTTTGGAGAGGAAAATAATCCTTGTAAAGAGAGATGATCTTTTAGGCTTGTGGAATGATGGGTAACACTTGTATTTTTGAAGATAACCTTGTTTCTAAGCAGCTAGATGCCCCATGCCACAAAGATAGGGAGTGCTCTGATATATTGAAATTTCTTCACTCATAAATGGAGCATATATGCAAAGGTGTTCTCAATCATATTTTCTCTGATGTTCATGACTCAAAGGACAATAGTCCATATTTCCTAACCAGAAATACATTTCACAAAAATATTATTTATAGACTCTTCGTTATATTTGCAGAGGCATCAACCATTTTGCCCCATGAAACCTCTTTTTTTCAAGCTATCCCAAGTTAAAATTTTATTATGGAGGATCAACCAAGTGAAACACCTTAATTTGTTGGGAATGTGCCACTTCCATATGAGATTATTCCACCATCTAAAGATTGGAATAACCTTTGTGTGTGATATTTCTTCATAAGCAAGTCGACTGTTTACCTTGCCGAATTTGGCATCCCAGCTCTAGACCAACTTTTTCTTTGTATTACTAAGTCTCACTCCATTAAGATTCATCACATTTATGAAATAGCTCCATTCCAAAGCTAAAGGACCCACCAATCCAAGCTCTATTGAGGTCGTCCAATAACTTGAGGAGGTCTGGTGAGGATGCACTCTTTTAATATTTGACCGATAGAAAATCCCTTTGGAGTGTAAGATTGAATCAAATCAGGGGATAGTTTGTAGACACCATCTCCCCCTATGAAGGGACATTTTCTAAGAACAATTTGTTTTCCATCCCCTAAATTCCATGCTAACCACTTGAAGAGAGTGGGAAAGGAATCCATGAGAGCTTTCCCAACAACAAAGCCTCTTTTAATAGATTTCCCTTCCTATTTTCTGAACCAATCAACCATTCACTGCCTATTTAAATATTTTTCTTTTAAAACCAAACTTCAAATAACTTCACCAAATAGGCCTCTCCACATATTTTTCAGTGCTAAGACTTTTGCAAACCAGTTCAATTTTTTTGAACCTGCAACCTCCAAGACTTTTTGAGATTGATAAAGAGGTCCAACTTGCCAAATGAAGACCTTCTTTGCTATTTTTCCCGGTCCAAAAAAATCTAAACATTAACTTTCTAATGGACGTAAGGATGGCGATGGGAATCTTTGCTAACGATAACCAGTAAAGTGGAATATTTTCCAACACATATTTGACCATAATTTTTTTGTCTCCCAAGGACAACCAATTGTGGCACCATAAGTTTATTTGTTGCTCCACTCTTCATATCATCCACTTCCAATCCTCTTTATGGTAGTCATTCGACTTTAGAAAATAGTCAAGATATTTGATACCATTTTCCAATGAGGAAGTATGTCGGGGCAAAACATAATGTATATCCGAGAGCATGTCCACGTTGACAAAGAATGTAATATCGCAGGAGAAGGTAACGAAGATTAGGGTTCAGGGTTTCGGTCACGGTGCAGTTTGCGCATCTCTGGATCCTCTCAGACACAGCACCAAGATCGCTGTCACGCATCAGACTGGCAGGAAGCTAAGAACAACAAATGGAGTCCTCTCAGGGGAGGGCGTCAGAGCCCTCCCCAGACGCAAACATCTCGCCGCACGGTCCTGATCAAGATCTGGTATTTGGTTCCATTGATAGGGGAATCATGAACCGAGAGAACAAGCATCAGTACGGAAACAAAGGGACAGAAGGGCGAACGGACAACGCCAGTGCTGCACAAGACAGTGGGGAGAAACCGGGGGAAACCCCGAAAGTCTCATCGGCGACTTACAAGCCTATAGCCAAAGAGCGACCCAGAATAGAGCTGGCAGGATACAAGATCGACAAGAGAATAGAATATATGCGGGATCATGCCCTTATTGAGAAGTTCATAGGGTTCTGGCCGACAGAAAGGGCCTTATACGGCTGGATTGCGGCGAAATGGAAACCTAAAGGAGATGTTACCCTGCAGCTAGGGCCAAAAGGCTTTTTCACAGCAATATTCTTCTGCCTGGCAGACAAATACAGAGTCCTGGGAGAGGGACCCTATTTTTTCAACTCAGTGGGTTTGTATCTGCGGGATTGGATTCCAAGATTCAACCCGGACAAGGAAGATCTCACATGGGCGCCAGTCTGGATCAGACTTTACTCTCTTCCAGATGAATATTGGGACGAGGACATTCTCAAAGATATAGGAAATGGAATAGGGGAATATATCAGGGCTGCAGAAGAAACAAAAAAGCGCATACACATCTCCTATGCTCGCATATGCGTCTTCATACGACTGAATGAAGCTTTGCCAGAATCGGTAAGTCTCTTCCACCGGGACGAAGAATGGATTCAACCTCTGGATTATGAGCATGTCCCCTTTCGGTGCAGAAAATGTCATGCCCTTGGGCATCTCTTCCGGGACTGCCCGTTAAATGCCAAAGTTGCTACCCCTGAATCCTCTGAAACCCCAGCCCAGGATGGCTTCACAAAAGCCCCTAGCCAAAGGCGTGCGCACAAGAAGCCCAACAATGGCAACAAGCCACAACAAATTAACAACCAAGGCCTAGCCACCAAGAACAGTTTCGAGATTCTAGCGCGAACCTCTGAGGACCATCCCTCGCTCTCTGAAGTAGCCCTTGCTCCTCCCTCCTCGTCCTCCCGCCCTCCCCCTTCAGCCTCCTCATCCAAATCTCCCCCCCCTTTCAGCAACCCGGTAATCCACACGGAAGGACCTACAAAGACGGAAGGGAAAGGAAAGGACATGGAAACCGATGGAAAGAAAGACCCCCCTCAAAACACAGAGACCAATATGGAAGGAAGCAATCAAGTACAACCCATGGAAGAAGAACCAGAGAGCATAGATCTGAATGGATTAGACATTATAGAGCTAGAACTGGCATGCAAAAAAAAGGCATATGATAGCATATCAGAGTCTCAACTCAATAAGCTGGAAGTGGTCATCTCCAGGGCATTCCATCAGCATCAACTAGGTATACAGCCAGGAAGCCAATGGGACGGTAATCCACTCCCAAAAGATACCAAGAAGAGAGGAAGAAAGATGGATCTCCAGCGAACAATCGAGATTGGGAAAATCCTGGTAGACTCAGGCATGTATGCAAAACTGACGAGGTACTACAAACCCTCCATCCATAGTTAAACTATGAAGCTGGCATCATGGAATGTTAGAGGGCTCAATAGCCCTGGCAAACTCAGAATGTTAAAAAATATGATAAAAATGGAGAAACCACAAATGTGCTTTCTGCAAGAAACCAAATGTAACAGCTCAACATTAGGCAGCATTCTCTCCAAGGCGTGGCCGGGATGTCAATCGGTAGCGGTGGATGCCTCTGGAGCCTCGGGAGGGCTGGTTATAGCATGGAATACACAGGTGATAGTACTTTCAGATCTGCATGCTTCCCATCATCTTATCCAGGCAGATTTTCACATCCTAGGTACGAATATCCATGGAAATCTCTCTAATGTTTACTTCCCGCAGGCAATAAAATTGCTCTTCTCGACACCATAGAAGCCTTGAATAACAGTAGAACACATCCGCTTTGGATCATAGGCGGAGACTTTAATATGATCACCAAGCTAGAGGAGAAGACAGGGGGTAGAAAAAGAATGGATCATGAATACTCCCACTTCAAGGACTTCATTCAGAACTCCTCTCTCATAGACATACCTTTTGGTAATGGTACTTTCACTTGGAGCAATCGCAGAGCAGGCAAGCATCAAATAGCCTCCAAATTGGATCGCTTCCTCATATCAGACAATGCGGTTCACCTTGGAGGAGACTTTACAGCAGCAATCCTTCCCCACACAGGCTCGGATCACTGGCCGATTGTCCTCCAATGGCAAAGACCAGGCAATCCGACCAGAAGGCCCTTCCGCTTCGAGGAGTTTTGGCTCTCGCATCCCTCGTTAAAATATTTTGTCAAAACTATTTGGACATCCTTCACCCCGCCTGAAGGATCCAAAATGTTTCAGTTCCAACAAAAGCTCAAGTTTCTCAAAGGCCAGCTAAAAAGATGGAACAGGGAGACCTTTGGTAACATATTCACAGCGCAGCAAGATCTAAACAAGGAACTTTTGGAACTCCAACAAAAGTTCATCACCGAGGGGCACTCTGAAGAAACTCTGGCACACGAACGCAGCATCCACAGCCAACTGGAGGAAAGGCGAAAACAGGAGGAAATATATTGGAAACAAAAATCCAGAATAAGATTGCTGAGGGAAGGTGAACGAAACACCAAATTCTTCCACAGAACCACTATTCAGCGAAGAATGCACAACAACATCCCTTTTATTCAGAAATAAGGAGGAGCAAAATAGAGAAGCATGAGGAAATAGAGGAGGAATTCCTAAATCACTTCACTCAAGTTCATCGCGAGCCCGAAGGAGATAAGCGACCGGCTATTGAAAGAATAACCAACAATGTGCCAAAGCTTATCACGGAGGAGCACAACGCACATCTTCTTCGCCCCATTCTGATGCAAGAAGTGGATGATGCAATGTCTCAACTTAAGGAAGGTAAAGCCCCGGGCCCAGATGGTTTCACCACCACTTTCTTTCACACATTCTGGGAGTTAATAAAGCAAGAGGTCTGGCAAATTGTAGAAGAATCAAGAGCTCTCCACTGGGTGCTCCCTGCTCTTAACATAACTTTCATCGCTCTTATCCCTAAAGAGGAAAACTCCATCACCCCTGACAAGTACAGGCCAATAGCTCTTTGTAATGTCATTTACAAAGTCATATCTAAGGTGATTGCAAATCAGCTAAAGCCCCTCTTACCATTGCTGATCTCTCCGGAACAGTCAGGCTATGTGGAAGGGCGTCAGATCATGGACAGAATTCTTCTCATGCACGAGATAATTCACTCCATCAAGGACTCCAAGCAGGCAGGTATGCTTCTCAAACTGGACCCCTCTAAGGCTTTTGATAAACTCAGCTGGACCTACATCCAGCGCATGCTTAAAGCCTTTGGTTTTTGCTCTACGTGGGTGCGATGGATCATGAGTCTAATCACCTCATCTCAATTCTCCATCCTCGTCAATGGCATCCCCTCAAAGCCCTTCAAGCCCTCCAGAGGGATCAGGCAAGGTGACCCCCTATCCCCCTTCCTCTTTGTCCTAATGGCTGAAGGCCTAGGACGTCATATCACAAATGCCCTCCACTCCCATCAGCTCAAAGGCCTATCTGTTCATAACTCCCTTGCCAATACCCACCAGCAGTTTGTCGACGATACTATGCTTTTTGGTTACCCCTCGGTCCAGGAAGCCTCTCGCTTTAAAGACCTGCTTAATGATTTTTCAGAAGCCTCTGGCACGAATATCAACTGCTCCAAATCCCAGATTTTCTTCTTTCACGCTCCACCCTCAGTCAAGATTGCGGTTACCCGAATCTTAGGATTCCCCTCTGCTACCCTCCCCTCCAGTTATCTAGGAGCTTCGCTCACAGCCTCAACCTTAAAGCATTCCTCCTGACGATCTCTCCTTGAAAAGCTCGAATCCCGCCTTAACCTATGGACTCACAGAACTTTAAATCTGGTCAGTCGAGTGGTGCTTATCAAATCGGTCCTTCAGGCCATGCCTCTCTATCTATTCTCAATCTTAGCAGCGCCGAAATGGGTCATAAAAAAAATAAGGAATCTTCAGCGTAGCTTCCTTTGGGGCAGCTCGGAAACCAACCGTAAATGGGCCCTTGTAAAATGGGCCACTGTTTGCACTCCCAAAGACAAAGGGGGCATTGGACTGAGAGACCCAGAGCACAGTAATTCCATCATGAATGCAAAAATTTGGTGGCAATGGGTCACTAATCCAGACAAGCCCTGGGTCAAACTATGGACAGCCAAATACGCCAACAACAGACCTCAGGAGGAACTCATCAGGCTCACTCCCAACGTCAATGGCTCACTAATGTGGAATGCTGCCAAACAGCACTACCAATTAATTCAAAAACACAGTTTTTGGGAAGTAAGGAATGGCATAACAGCTAGATTTTGGACAGATGCCTGGAACCAGATGCCAAAGCTCAACAGTGTTCTGCACCCAGCTCCAGAACTCAATAGGCAGGAGCAGCAATAGGAAAAGGTCCAACAGTACTGGACGCAGGATGCGATGCACAGCTTTAGGCAGTGGAAACAGGGTAACCAGCTAATCTATACCACAAACCTTCAAGATGTTGAGCAGCTGGAAATAGAGCTTTGGAAAAGAAACATCAGATATGAAGAAGGAAATGACGTCCTTCGATGGGGATACCAACCAAAAGGCACCTTTACTCCTTCAGAGGCATACAAAATAATCAGCAACATTACCACTCCGTCTGATCCAATCTGGCGCAAAATTTGGGAGCTCGATTCCTGGCCCAAAGTCTCTCACTTCCTTTGGCTAGTTGGACACAAGAGGATACTCACATGGTACAAGTTAAGAAGCAAAAACTTTCATGGTCCATCCATTTGCCACAATTGCAGGCATAATGAGGAAACTCTCCAACACCTCTTGGATGCATGTCCTTTAGCCAATCAGCTATGGGAAAAGGTCAGCTTCAGATGTCAAAGAAGATGTAGATTGGAAAACGACATAATTAGCTCCTTAAGACAGTGGACACAGAGACCTTACAAAAGCAAGCTCCTTAATGGTTTATGGAACATAATTCCAGGTCTAATCCTTTGGAGCATATGGAAGGAAAGAAATAAAAGAATATTCAAAAACCAAAGCTCTTCGATTGAGGAAATATGGAAGAAATTTTGTGGTAATCTTAAAGAAACATTATTGCTTCGACCTTGGACACAAGAGGATCTTCCATCTCTACCCAATGAGAAAAGTATTCTAGACAACTGGCAATTGCAGCTTCCTCGGGAACTTCAGAAGAGCAGCCCGGCCAAAAGCAGCTACAACACCAAAGGCAAATGGAAGGCCCCCCCAAAGCACTCCTATAAGCTCAACTTCGACGGAGCCTCCAAAGGAAACCCTGGAATAGAGGGTTTTGGAGGAATCCTAAGAGATCATGAAGGTACCCTCATGCAGATTTATTTTGGAAACATAGGCTGGGACACTAACAACTCGGCAGAGTTAGAGGGTCTCTGGCAAGGACTCTCTCTCCCCTGGGATCTAAGCCTCCAACCTCGTGTCGTAGAAGGAGACTCCCAGATCCTCATCAACATGGCCAAACGCCTCCAAAATGGATCTCAAGCAAGGAAAATTGCCACCAGCTGGAGGCTCGAAGCAAGGCTGAAGGGCATTGAACAACTGCTTCGCAGTAACAGAGCCGTCTCTTTCATGCATACCAAAAGGGAAGGCAATAAGGTTGCCGACCTCTTGGCCAACATAGGAGTTGAAAATGCCAATACCTTTCTCAGTGGCATTACAACCATAATTCCAAACAATGCACAGGCTCAGGAACTTACTAGCCTGATCCAAAGTGATGCAGAGGCCCCGGATGCAGGTGATTGGACGGGTGTCATGGTGAGGCCACATGATAGCCATGTGCCTCCTCGTGCCTGAGGCAAGTCTTCATAACAACTCTCGCCGCCATGTAATGTTGGTACAGAGCATGCCTGAAACTGCATTCAATGCGACGTTGGGTGAAAGGGAGAAACTGCAAACTGCAGTTATGGCAGATAGATTCCAAGGGAAGGAAGGTTTTGTTAAAATGGGTGTTGATCCGGGCCACAGGGATCATAACATTGTGTGCCGATTCACTCTCCAGGACACAGCTCCAGACGGGAGGCATTTTCGTTCTGATTTTGAGGGGCATCTGCGTTTTGAAGGCTGTCTGCGTCAAGGTGGGTGGCATCTGCGTTCAGTGGAATGGCGTCTGCGTTCAGTTGAGGGATATTTGCGTTCATTGGAATGGCGTCTGAGTTCAGTTGAGGGGTATCTGTGTCTCAAGTCTGCAAATTTGGTTGGGGGAAATCTCCAACCTTGCTTCAGCCCTGCTCCTGCAATTACACAAGGTCCCGCTGCTCCTGCAAAGATGGTTCGAAGGAGAGGACCTGCTCGAGGAAGGTCGTCTCGCCCTCCATCCTCAAGGCCTCGCCTTCCTTGCTGTCGTTGTCACTGCCACGAAGGGGTTCAGGCCAACCCCATCCAAGCTAGTCAATTTATGGATGCGGGTGGTTCTAATCAGGAACCAGCCCCTGCACCTGCATTCGGCTCCGCCATCTTCACTTTCGGCAATTCGATGGACAAACCATGTATCAATGCACATGTCTCGGTTTTGTTCATCGAGGAGCCCCAGGAAGATGAAGGAGATTCGAGGAGTTCGGAGAAAATCCCAGGTGGAAGCTCAGCCGAGGACGGGAAGAAACCGGAGGAGGCACTTGAGCAAGCCCCTAACAGCCCTCAGAACCAGAAAGCATCAACTTCTAAGGAGGACGATGAGGACGAATGGAACGCCCTGCGAGAGAAATATGGATGGTGCAGGGTGGTCGAGGAAAAGCCGCCGGAGTAGCCCTCAGCTGGCTCAAATCCTCATCATCCAGCTCTGCTCAAGTTCTGTCATGGTTTATGGCTCTGTTTTTAATTTTTCAGTTTCAAATCCAAAGCTTCTGCTTTCTCTGTTTGATTTTGCATGGCCTGTCAGGCAAATTGTCGAGAGTCTCATGAGGCCCCTGCGTGGGCAGTACTGTTTCGTTTCTGCGCCCCTGTGAGGGCAGTTCTGTTCTGATTTTGTGCCCCTGCGTGGGACTAATCTGTCTGGTCTGGTCATTTTGGCTCTTCATGAATTGCTCAAGTCTAGGTGCGAAGCCCCGGCGAGGGCAGTGTTTTTTTGTGCTGGGTAAGATGAGTCCAGAATGCCACAGTTGGCCTTGGACACAATGATATCATGTCTGTAAAGTTTCACTGTACATAATATAATAGCATAGTTTTACTGAGAAAAAAAAA
>APFE030363092.1:13918-44395 GCA_000404065.3 Pinus taeda | reverse complement strand
TTTTGAACTTTTTGAGGGCTCAAAAGCTGTCCAAATTTCTTGGCCATTGGTAGGAAAGCATATTTTTCCATGCCAAATCGAAAAATTCTGAGTTTTATGATTTGGAGGCTCCTATAAAAAGCGAGCGCCACGTGGCGCAACGCATAGAGCAGAAAATCATGTTTTTTGAGCAAAAAATTCCAAAAATGCAAAAAATGCTCCAAATGTTTTGAAATTTGGGCTGACTATTCTCCATCAAGAATTTTGTTGGGCCAAGGAAGCCTCAACCAATATCTGAAGTGATCATGCTCCTTTCGCCTCTTTGATGCCCTCTTCAATTTTTCCTTTAAGCTCCTGATTCTCGCCTTGCAAACTTTGTTTCTCGCCATGTAATGATATGCCATATGTCTCAAAAATATCTTCTCCTTGTTGGCCTTCTCCAACAACCTCACTAGGTGGATATTGACTCTTTCAAGCCAAGACTCCTGATCGGCATTGATCTCTTTCTCAAGTGAAGTGAACTCCACCCTCTTCCTGTGGGCAACTTGGCGATTCTCCCAGATGTTTTGCAACTCCATAATCACATGCTAATCTTCAAGCTGCTTATTCCTTTGCTCTAGGTACTTTATAATCCACTTAGCCCTCTCCAAGTTGACGGAGAAGGCATTGATGTCCACCTTCTACTCTTGGATGATTTCTTTGAGATTTGTACCTTGCGAGCCCACATCAGTATCATCACCCTCAATAAGAATGAAGTCCTGCTCACCTAAAGGCCCCTCATCCTATAATGGCGTCTTGCCTTTGTCCTAAACCTATTGTGATGATGATGGAAGCAGACCCCTTCCACCCTGGGTGGAAATAATACTCTCTTTGCTACTGCGAGCAACCGTTTAGCGCCCTTCTGATAAGTGACAAACACTGACATACTAGTGGTCTGTGTCTCATGACCCTCATGCTGTTAAGAAGGTCCACCTATCTCATGGAAAGCCTTTGAAGGTCCCTAAGGAGCTGTTGAAAACTCACGAGAAATGAAGTCCTCCCAAGTGATGCCCTGCAAACCAAGCTGATGGATGACCACAATTTTAATCAGAGCAAAATGATATATATTGTTGAACTGCTGCTAAGGAGTCTTGTGTTGTACTAGGGTGGTCATATTCTTAATATTTCGGCACATGAAGTAGGGGAGGTTCATCATCCTCACCCTGGTAAAATGCATCAGGAGCCTAATATGATAGGCATATAAATGGGAAAACCGGCCCTCACAGCTGAAATACTTCATTATCAGATTCATTTAAGGAGCATATGAATCTTTGAGGTATCAAAAAGGAAAAACTCTCCTGAGCTGTCTCAAATAACTGGGCTTGATGTAGGGTTCATAATTCTGCCAGTCAATTTGTTGCCTCTTGTTCCAATGCTCTCCAATATTAGGAATGTTGGTTGCTAGTGAAATAGATTCTGGTGTTAAAGTGATTGTGACACTAGCTATAATGGTTTGACCATCATGTAAATGAAGCACAAACAAGCGGGCCAACTCATGATGAAACTGAATTCTAGTAACCATCTCACAAAATTCATAGTAGGAATGGTGTTGGAAACAAGTCATGGCAAGAGGGCAAGCCTGTAACTCAGCAAGAGTGGTTGGTTCTTCTCGAATATGCTTGCCACCTCTATGAGGTCTCCTAGGTGCATGTACCTCTATAGGTGAGTCACTGTGTGTCTCCTATTCATAATCATATGAGGGATGAGATTCCATCTCTGCTGGTGGATGAGCTGTCTTAATGAGAAGTAGGGGATTTATGATGTTTTTGACTACTGCCACCAAGGGAAAAGTGATATGGGGGACTGTAGAGGGAGGGAAAAATGAGGGATTTTAGGGACTATTGGGATAGGGTTTATTTAGGGAAATAGGGGATTAGGGAGTAATTTAGGAGTTTCACACTAGGGTTTGGGAATTATATTTGGGATTTTAGGAAAAATAGGATTGGGGATAGCGATATAAGATTTTGTTTTGGGAATATGGTAATTAGGTAATAGGGGAATACACTAGGAAGAGTGAGGGACTAGAAAGGTGAGGGAATGAATTGGCAGCCAAAACAATAGTACAAACCCTAGCACTGTTTTCTTTGGAGAGAGAGGTAGGGTTTGATTTTCTTAAACAACCACCATAAGACAACCACCAAAAATTGGATGAAAAGTAGTGATAGAGGCTCAACCTACTTGCATAAATGAAGATCCAAGCGTTTTTGGTGATTTGGAGCGAGTTGTTGGAAAATTTGGGCTTGGAAGCTCTATGCGTCGTGCATCAAACCCAACGCGCTATGCCCTATGTATGCACCATGCCCGTTCATTTTAACACTGGAAATCACGGCCCTGTGTGCGGCGCCACTTGTCCAGTGCGCCGCGCCTCTGAACTCGGGCAGTTTTTCACCAATGTTCTGCCTTGAGTCAAACACAACCTTGCTTTGCTCACTTTTGGTTCTTTGAATGCAAATGGGCTTTTCAAATTAAAGAAATCATTCATATATAAGGAGATTTTAATTTTTGATGCATAAAAAACCCACTTTTATAATGTTGGGAATATGACTTTATTTTTTAACTCTGTTTTGAGCTTTTTCACTTTATTAGAGCTTGTGGTGAACTGAATGACTTGTGTTTTGTTTGTTTTGCAGGGGGTTTGGAGCTACTGAGGCTAGGGAAAGTGACTAGGGTTGCAAGTGAAGTGATTTACATATGGAGGAGTTGAAATTACATAAATTTGTACAATAAAATATAAAATACTATGTTTTTCCTCAAAACAGAGTTTTGAGAAAAATACATCTCTGAACACTTGATTATAAAATTTATTGATACTAGAACCTCCTCATGTGCCTGCTGACTATTATTGGACATTTTGAAACCTTTCTTAATGAAACCCTAATGAAACCCTAGACCTAAATGACAATGAAACCCTAGAAAAGACCTTTGCAATCTTTAAGAAAAAAGGTGACTGTATATAAGTTTCGATGAATAAACATGAACTAGCAAGTAAATGACATGAGGGAAACTATAGTAGAAACCACTACCTTCAGATGATCCATGCGCCTAATGGAATGCAGCTGACTAGGCGAGACACCCAATATGCAATGCAACAAGAGGATTTGATCTCTGACGGAGGGATGAAGATACCGACACTAACATTGGCTCCAATGGGGATGGTAGCTCCTTGGAGGTTCCAAGAACTACAAATATCTGGGAAAGCAGGCAATGCCTTCGTCCATTGGGCTATGGATTCAATAACTTTGACAAACCAAAACTAAACTCTTGACACAATGACTCAATTTCAGGACTGAATGTGACTCAAACTTGACTCATTTTCAACACTGAAATTGACTGAAAGATTTGACTCTAACAAACCAAACCAAAATTGAAATCAAACCTTAACTTTATAGCCTTCACCTTGGGCCCCAAACTGAAGAATGAAAATAGCACACATTTGCAATGGAATTTAAATAAACCAGTATAGACAATGATGAATAGGATAGCAGAAAACATTTCACAAATAATACCGTTTGAGGAGCCGACCATTGATCGGCCCACCCGAATAGTCTTCACCATTCATCTCTTGCAAAAGGAAAGTATTCTGGCCCCAATGTCCAGCAATCTTGTACGGTCCTTTCCAAAGATTTTCAAATTTGCCATGTTTACCTTTCTCTTCGTTCCTTGCATCCCATTTCAGCACTATGTCTCCTATTTCAAACCTGTCCGCCTTTGTTTTTCGGTCATATATTCTCTTGATTCTTTCTTGCAGCTTGAAAGTGTTCTGAAATACCTCCTCTCTAGTTTGCTGCAAATGAATCATTTGATTGATCCTCTGATGCAAACCATCATCTTCGTTTCCTGCTTCTTGCAGAATTTTTACCACCAGAACTGCCAAAGAGGTCAAGAAGACTGTGTCCACACCATATACAAGCTCAAAAGGAGACATGCCTATAGATTTCTTTTGACTTACCCTACCTACCCAAAGTGCATTGACCAACTTTTTGTGCCAACTTTTCTTGTTAGTTTCCAACAACGTTTTGATAATGTTGACAAGAGATAATTACCGAATCGGTGGCCTGCCTTGTAGGAATTTCCTCAACCCATTTGGTGAAATAATCTGTCATTGTGAGGATCCACTTATGATGTGCTGAAGAAGAAGGATGAATTTCACCAATGAAATCCAAACCCCACTGCTGAAATGGAGCACTTACTTAAATGGGCTTGAGTGGTAGAGGCTGCAACTTCCTCTTACCTTGAAAAATATGACATTCATGGTAGCTGGTAACTGTTTTGTACACATCAGCAAAAATAGTTGGCCAATAATACTTGGCTCTCAAGATTTTATTAGTTGTTGTCTTCCAAAAAAGATGGCCTCCACAATCTCCTTTGTGAAAGTCTTCCATAACCTGTTTTTCTTCTTCTTCCATTAAACGATTGAGTAAGACACCACCAAGACCTCTCTAATAGAGTGCACCATTCATGATACAAAATTTTGTAGCTTTCAATTTTAGTGTCCTACTCTTTTTCTTAGCTATTCCGGGTGGTGATGTAAGATTTTGGAGTACATAAACAATGTCTGAATACCAAGGAGAAAGAAGGAAAATTTATGATACTTGAGTGGGAAAATTCTGTTCATATTCCTTAGACATAGCAGCGATTATATTAATGTCCAGGGCATGTAGATTTGACTCAGCCATTAGTTTAGCCAGCCCCTATCCTTTAATGAGCTTTGTTGGTTTGATTTCCACGTCATACTCCAACAAGGAAACAATCCATTTGCCTCTTCTCCCCTCTGGATCTGTTTGCACTAAGACATCCTTAACAGCAGCATTGGGGACATAAGCAAGGATGTGAGAATGCAAAATATAAACCCGAAAATATTTCAATGCCTTTACCAAAGCAAGGGCCTGTTTTTCAATAATATTGTATTTCAATGCTACATCCCTTATGGTTATGCTGAAAAATGCGATTGGCTTCTCGAGCTGGTCTCTTTTCTGTATCAAGACCACTGCCATAGTATGATCCGAGGCAAATGAAAACAAAATAAAATCCTGAGTATAGTCTGGGCTAATCAAAACTAGAGCTGAAGAAAGATCTAGTTTCACCAAATTGAAGGACTTAACTGCTTCCTCCGTGCACCTTACTACACTATCTTTTTTTAGCATGCTTGTGATTTCCCTTAAATGTTCTGCAAGATTGGGCACAAAGCAACATAAGAAATTTATCTTACCATTGAAGGATTGGATTTCTTTCTTACTTCATGGAAAATCAATCTTTTCAATGGCCTCCACCCAAGCTAGATCGATGCGGATGCCTTCCTTTGAGATAATATGCCCGAGAAGCTTACCTTCATCCATGACAAAAAAAGTTTTCTTTGGATTGAGAGAGATGACATACTTCCTACACCACTAAAACACAATCTTCAAGTGATAAAGGTGATCTTCATCTGAATTAGAGAAAATTGTCAAATCATCTAGATAAACAACTAGAAAAACATCTTTTTCATTAGAAAATACAATATCCATTGTCCGTTGAAAGGTTGCACCAACATTTTTCAATCCGAAAGGCATCTTTGCATAATGAAAAGTTCTCGAGGGAGTGGTGAACACTATTTTGTCTCAATCATCCTCATGGACCAAAATTTGGTTATAACCTGAATAACCATCAAGTAGCGACATCCGGGATGCTCCAACTACTCGCTGAAGTATGTGATCCATCTTAGGAAATCGATAGTTGTCTTTCAAGGATAGTTTGTTCAGATTTCTAAAAATACATAGCTGAATCTCACCTGTTTTCTTGCGCACGGGCATCAAATTTGAAATCCAATCTAAAAACCTTATGGGGACTATGATCCCAGCTTTGTACAACCAATTCACTTCCTTCTCAATTGAGGGCAGCAACTTTGGATTTATTCTTCTCAGCTTCTGACAAAAAGGCTTTTGATTTGGTTTGATCGAGATGACATGCTTAATTATACTTGTATCATATGACTTCAAATATGAATAATCCCAAGCAAAGACATCAGTAAAAGAGGATAACAAAGTGATATACTTTTCTTTTACTTGTGGAGGCAACACCTTTGATAATTTTACCATCTTAGGATTTTCAGCTACTCCAATGTTCACATCCTCAATTCCTTTCTCGGTTGGCAGCAAGCTTGGTTTTTTAGCCACATCATTATGATCGAACAACTCCTCTAAAGGTATTAGACCTTGAGGAATGATATTGTCTTTGACCTGCAAAACTTCCATTTGATTGACTTCTATATCCGCTTCACCGTCAGCATACTCCACATCAATAGAAGTGTCTTTGAATTTACCTTTATTTTGTAGAAATTCATTGATCTCATCATCATCTTGAAACACTTGCCAATACCTTTAATTGTCGGGAATAGCTAGGCGATGTTTCACGTGAATCTCAAACTTGTTGTTTGAATTCATCAGAATTTTCAAATACTTGCTATTGTTGTAAGTGAATCCACTATAACATTCTGAGCATGGGGGACACATGTCAAAGGGTAATCTGAGAATACGTTCAAGATATCCAACACCGCATTGTGGTAGGCCCGCATTTGAGGATGCTTAGCTTGATATTCCCCTTTCACTTGCTTGATAACTAACTCGGAGTCGCCATATACTGAAATATTTTTGGCATTCAACTTTCTAAGAATTTTCAAACTAGTAATTAAACCTTCATATTCAGCCTCATTATTTGAATAGTCAAAAGCTAGTTTATAAGAATAGACCCTTACATTGCTTGGCACTTTGTTTGGGGTGAAAACAGGGCTGCGTATCCAAATGCCAATTCCAGCACCTTCCCTTCCTACTGTGCCATCAAAATCCATGCTCCACAGGCCTGCTTCATCCTCTTCCAAATGCTGAAATTTTGTTTGTGCCAGTTCTCTTCCTTGCTATCCATCAATATGTTGTTTTTGTCAGAAGGCTGATTGCTCAGCAGTACTATCAAGTCTTTTCCTTTCTTGCTTTAAAACTTCTCTGAAATTTTCAGTGATCTTGGGAATATCTTCTACTTCAACTACTTGGATATTTACATCATTAAAGCTATCTTAATACAAAACAAATGATTCTAAATTAGTATGTACATAGTTGATTTGATGATTTACCGACTTCTCCTTGCTAGTGATCATGTACTTCGTCGTTTGTTCCTAGTATAGTTTCCTCATCTGACCGAACACGGGAATGGTAGCATAGGAGAAATCAAGCTACATTGTCCCTTTAATATTTGCTCCCGAAGATCTGGAAAGAAGCATGCCAAACCTAGGAGGTATATCCACCATAACCACGTCCATCAAAACATTCTTAGCCAGAATCTGATCCAAACTGACCACCAAATCCTTGATAAGACCAATGCACCTTAATCTATCAGAATCGAAAGAGTATAGGTCATGATACTTTCTAGTGATATCCAATCCCAATTTCTCCATGATGGCCTTAGGCATGAGATTATGAGAAGCTTCAAAATCAAACATAGCATTATGCAACACAAAGTCATGCACCCTAAGACTGATGTAGAAAGGAGCTACATCACTATCTTGAGACTGGCCTTCCAATGCTAGACCAAAAATCAACTCAGGATTATTATCCTTCACATTCAACATATCAGATGATGGATCTAAATTTAAAATTTTAGACACCTAACCTTTATAATTGTTGTTCTTCATCAACTCAGTCAAAGGAATGGATATTTTTAACTTAGGGATTTTATTTTCTAAGTTTTTATACCTCATTCGTTTAAACATCCTTCTTTTCAGTTTTCTCCTTTGACATACTTGGCTGATTGGATCTCTCATTTGCTAATGGTGGTTTGTTGGTGGTAGGATCAGCTGTCTCGTTTCCCTTTTCCTGCACAATGGGAGGATCATTCTTCAATGCTGCTGCCTCCTTCCTTTTCTGAATTGGATTTATAGGCACCTCTCTACTTTAGAGTGAATATTGTTGCTGTTGAGCTGACAAAGCATTCATGTATCTTCTTTGGTAGTCATCAGACTCTTCCTCAAGAACTATTTCATTTGCTAAAATGAAATTTTCATCCCTTTGCTCAGCTGAATTCTCGGAGTACTCCTCATCTTTAGTGATGAAAATTGGCATATCATTGGGCGTAAAGAAATGATTTTCTTCTCCAATCACATTCTCCTCTTCATCTGATTCCGGACCATGTACAAAATTTTGTTGTAAGGGTGTCTGCACTTGCTGTTACGATGCTTGATCTTGGGCTTGCTGCTCTCATTTTTTGATCCTAAATTGTGGCTGATGTTGGCCACGGAAGTTAGGATTTCTAACTTGTGGTTCAGGCTTGTCAATTTTCAATCTACCAAACATCTGCTCCACCTTTCGAAGCACTTGATATGAAGTGGAAACCTCTTCCTTTATCATGACTTTCTTTTCAGCTCTTGCTCTAGCTCTTTTGGCAAGGAGATTTGCTTCAACGCTGATTGCAATCTTCTGCATATCTTCCAAAGTGGTCAGATCTCTCTCTCTTAATTGATAAGGCCATATCCATATCAAAACCGTCTGGAAACTTAAGCAAGGGCAGCCCCATAGGTGGCTTTATATGATTAGGAATTGCATTGTAAACAAAGTTGAATCTAATACAATAATCTTGGATAGACTCACCAACATTTCGCTTGATTTTCTCATATTCGGAAAGGATTTGAAGAGGATTTCTCTTGACTTCCCAGTGATCTAAGAAGTGTCTCTGCAGATTGGCCAATATAGTGATACTTGCAGCCAGCAAAGCTCTGACCATTTCCTTACTTCACCACCAAAGGTTTGTACAAACAGTCTCATTGTCACATTTTCTGCATCAATCTCATGAAGGTCAAAGAAATCTGTCATCCTATCCACACGTTGTTGGGTTGTAGCACTATAAGAAGTTCCATCAAACAAAGGAATTTTCCTTTGATAATCGGTGGGCATATCATCCAAATTTTGAGGCAGCACAAGGGGTGCAAAACAAGCAACCATTGCTCTTGGTGGATTCGGTCTTGGGGATGTTGGGGGAGTGGGTACAACTGATGTATGGCGAATATGAGGAGGTGTGTGTGGAGGCGAAGAGATCTTGGAACTTTGAGGAGTAGAAGGAGTAGATGAAGGTGATACTACTGCAGATACACAGGGATGGTGGGAATGAAAGGGGTTTCGGTGGGAATTCGGAGCTAGATGCAATTGCGAAAGATCTAAGGGTTGCAGATGCAGTTTCTAGGAAATCAATGATGCTTGAAGCCATGATTGAAGTCTAGAGTTGTTTCAAGATATAATCATCAATTGACTTATTGGCCCTTTCAGTTTCAAGAGCTACGAAAAACTCTGGATTTAGGACAGTAGAACCAACAACACTTTCAAATTTTGTTTCAAACAGTGACAGACCAAACTGTTCGTCAAACTCAAGATCTTCAAGATACTCAAAGCCCACAGGACATGAATGAGATTTGAACACAGGAATTATGAAACTTTCTTGATGAAGGATTCATGGAATAAGATTGGGATTCTTGTATACATGAGGAGGATCCGGATCTAGATTAGCTCTAGTATATCTTCTGGAACCCAGTGTGCTATTATTTCTAAGAAATCAAATGGACATTAACAACTTGTTCAGCCTATCAATTTCTAAACTTATCATCCAAGAGCTTAGAATTCTCAGATGTACTGTGGTGATTTGCAGGTTAGATATTCCATTTATAAGACTAGACCAGAGATTGACTGAAGTAGCTTTTATCTACTTGCGCTAATGCAAAGAAAAATCGTTTCGAAGGCTACCTGGCTAATATTCAGACTCCGTCTGTAGTTTATAAAACAAGGAATAATAACAAACAAACAATTTGATTCCCCAGTATGGTCACCACTATGTTAGTGCCTAGATTTACCTCAGGCTGAGAAAGGTATGATCTAGCGCCAACATCAAACCACGCTTAACCTGGTAGCTAGCCCTACCAGGTCGAGAGATGGCTTTCTCTGGGTCAACCTCAGCAAATTATGATCACTAAAGGCTTGAGATGACTGATTTAACTACTAATATTAGGCTAGGTATAAGTGCAAATATAGTTTGATGGATAAAATGACGTGTTTGTTGGCTCTAATGAAAAAAGTAGATCTTGGTGCAGAGAATGAGGCTCAGTTTGTCAGAGATCTCACTAAGGAAAGGTAGGAAACTGAATTTGGCACTTTGAATCGAATGATATGGAGGGATTAGATAGAGGAGGAGTTGAAGAGGGAAATAGAAACCATGTATCCTCTCCAAACAGCTAAAAACATCAAGAAACTAAAGCAAACCTCAAGTAGAGCACTGCAATTTCAATGGGTTCTACTTTCACTCTTGTTTGATTTAACTGAGAAATAATAAGAGAGAAAATGACATACATAACACATAAGTAAATTAAAAAATACATAAGAAATCACTGTACCAACACAACATGCCACAGGGATCCCAAAGAGTGCTGCAAACACTAGTCTCAATTCCTTAGCCAAAATGTTGATATGAGTGTACAATGAAGCTCCTTGCTTTCTCAAGAGTCCAACCATGCTAATGACTAAAAAAACATAAGATATAGACAAACCATAGCTCATCCTAGCCTCTAGGGGTCGAGCTCACATGTTTAGGAGCTGTTCCAACTAATTCTAAACTAAGAACTAGAAATTAGTCAGTGGAACAACATGCCTCTAGAAACAAGGGAACTGATTCATTCAGTTTCAAATAACTTTTTAACAGATGAATCTACCTTCACAAGTGAAAAAATGACATATTTACATCATGATCCATCAATATACATGAAATTACATCACAAATTTGACATCAAGAAGATGAAAAAGTCAAATTGGCAAAAGTTAGGCAAAAAACAGAGCATTCTTGGTCAAACTGGGCCAATATTCCTCTATGCACCGCGCCTGATTCTCTATGCGTAGTACCTGTTTGGACCCACTTTTGGAGGCCTTAGTGGTGTCCAAATTCACTCCAAGTGTGCTTTCTAGAAATTTCTACCTGTCTACTTTCCAAACCAAGTGGAAGTTTTCAATTTGGCCTCCATTTTCCCCTCCAAAAATCAATTCTCCAACATTGCTTCCTGTGTGTCAAAATAGGGGCAGAAGGTCATTTTTTGAGTGTTTTGGACCTTTTTGAGGGCTCAAAAGTTGTCAAAATTTCTTGGCCATTGGTAGGCAAGCATATTTTTCCATGCCAAATCCAAAAATTCTGAGTTTTGTGATTTGGAGGTTCCTATCAAAAGCGAGCGCCACGTGGCGTGACGCATAGAGTAGAAAATCCTGTTTTTTGAGCAAAAAAATCCAAAAGTGAAAAAAAATGCTCCAAATGTTTTGAAATTTGGGTTGAGTCTTCTCCATTAAGAATTTTGTTGGGCCAAGGAAGCCTCAGCCAATATCTGAAGTCGATCATGCTCCTTTCGCCTCTTTGATGCCCTCTTCAATTTTGCCTTTAAGCTCTTGATTCTCACCTTGCAAACTTTGTTTCTTGCCATGTAATGATATGCCATATGTCTCAACAATGTCTTCTCCTTGTTGGCCTTCTCCAACAACCTCTATAAGTGGATATTGACTCTTTCAAGCCAAGACTCCCAATCGACATTGATCTCTTGCTCAAGTGAAGTGAACTCCACCCTCCTTCTTTGGGCAGCTTGCCGATTCTCCCGAATGTTTTGCAACTCCATAACCGCTTGCTGATATTCAAGCTACTTATTCATTTGCTCCAGGTACTTTACAATCCACTTATCCCTCTCCAAGTTGAGGGGCAAGGCATTGATATCTGCCTGTTTCTCTCGGTTGATTTCTTTGAGATTTGTGCCTTGTGGGCCCACATCAGTATCATCACCGTCAATGAGAATGAAGTCCTGCTCACCTGAAGGCCCCTCATCCTATAATGGCCTCTTTCCTACGTCCCAAACTTATTGTGCTGATGATGGAAGTGAGACCCCTTCCACCCCGGGTGGAGATAATACTCGCTTTGCTGCTGCGAATGATCATCTAGTGCCCTTCTGATAAGTGATAAACACCGACATACTAGTGGTCTATGTCTCATGACCCTCATGCTGATAAGAAGGTCCACCTGTCTCATGCAAAGCCTCTGAAGGCCCCTGAGCAGCTATGAAAAACTCACGAGAAATGAAGTCCTCCCAAGTGATGCCCTGCAAGCCAAGCTTATGGATGACCACAATTTTAATGAGAGAAAAATGATATATACTGTTGAACTGCTGTTGAGAAGTCTTGTGTTGTACTAGGGTGGTCATCTTCTCAATATTTTGGCACATGAAGTAGGGAAGGTTCATCATCCTCACCCTGGTAAAATGCATCAGGAGCCTAATATGATAGGCATATAAACTTGAAAACCAACCCTCACAACTGAAATACTTCATTATCAGTTTCATTAAAGGAACATATGAATCTTTGAGGTACCAAAAAGGAAAACGTCTCCTGAGTTGTCTCAAATAACCGGTCTTGATGTATGGTTCATAATGCTACTGTTCAATTTGTTGCCTCTTGTTCCATTGTTCTCCAATGTTAGGAATGTCGGTTGCTAGTGAAATAGATTCTGGTGTTAAAGTGAATGTGACACCAGCTAGAGTGGCTTGACCATCATGAAATGAAGCACAAACAAGTGGGACAACTCATGATGAAACTGAATTCTTGCAACCATCTCACAAAATTCATAGCGGGACTGATGTTGGAAACAAGTGATGGCAAGAGGGCAGGCCTGTAACTCAGCAAGAGTGGTTGGTTCTTCTTGAATATGCTTGCCACCTCTATGAGGTCTCCTAGGTGCATGTACCTCTGTAGGTGAGTCACTGTGTGTCTCCTCTTCATAATCATATGAGGGATCAGATTCCATCTCTGCTAGTCGATGATCTGTCTTGATGAGAAGTAGGGGATTTATGATGTTTTTTACTCTTGCCACCAAGGGAAAAGTGATATGGGGGACTGTAGAGGGAGGGAAAAATGAGGGACTTTAGGGACTGTTGGGATAGGGTTTATTTAGGGAAATAGGGGATTAGGGAGTAATTTAGGAGTTTAGAACTAGGGTTTGGGAATTATATTTGGGATTTTAGGAAAAATAGGATTGGGGATAGGGATATAAGATTTTGTTCTGGGAATATGGGAATTAGGTAATAGGGGAATACACTAGGAATAGTGAGGGAGTGGAAAGGTGAGGGAATGACTTGGTAGCCAAAACAACAGTACAAACCCTAGTACTGTTTCCTTTGGAGAGAGAGGTAGGGTTTTATTTTCTTAAATAACCACCAAAAATTGGATGAAAAGTAGTGATAGAGGCTCAACCTACTTGCACAAATGAAGATCCAAGCATTTTGGGCAATTTGGAGCGAGTTGTTGGAAAATTTGGGCTTGGAGACTCTATGCACCATGCATCAAACCCAACGCACTGTGCCCTGTGTATGCGTCACGCCCATTCAGTTTAACACTGGAAATCGCGGCCCTGTGCACCGCGCCACTTGCCCAGTGCGCCATGCCTCTGAACTTAGGCAATTTTTCACCAATGTTCTCCCTTGACTCAAACACAACCTCGCTTTGCTCATTTTTGGTTCTTTGAATGCAAATGGACATTTCAAATTAAAGAAATCATTCATATACTAGGAGCTTTTAATTTTTGATGCATAAAAAACCCACTTTTATAATGTTGGGAATATGACTTTATTTTTTAACTCTGTTTTGAGCTTTTTCACTTTATTAGAGCTTGTGATGAACTAAATGACTTGTGCTTTGTTTGTTTTTTAGGGGGTTTAGAGCTACTGAGGCTAGGGAAAGTGACCAAGGTTACAGGTGAAGTGATTTACATATGGAGGAGATGAAATTACATAAATTTGTACAATAAAATCTAAAATACTTTGTTTTTCCTCAAAACAAAGTTTTGAGGAAAATACATCTCTGAACACTTGATTATAAAATTTATTGATACTGGAACCTCCTCATGTGCTTGTTGGCTGTTATTGGACATTTTGAAACCTTTTTTAATGAAACCCTAATGAAACCCTAGACCTAAATGACAATGATACCTTAGAAAAGACCTTTGCAATCTTTAAGACAAAAGGTGACTGTATATAAGTTTTGATTAATAAACATGAACTAGCAAGTAAATGACATGAGGGAAACTGTAGTAGAAACCACTACTGTCAGATGATCCATGTGCCTAATGGAATGCAGCTGACTGGGCGGGACACCTAATATGTAATGCAACAAGAGGATTTGATCTCTGATGGATGGATGAAGATACCGATGCTAACACCTCTCACAAGGACACTTATATGATGGAGATGATGAAACAGTATGTGAAACACATTATAACCATGAACAAATTCGCAGTAACATGGAGATCATTCCACCAACTCAAGAACATGAAACTCCTACTGTTGATATTGTTAATGACATTGTTGAACATGTAGTTGACAATGACCAATTGACATTGGCAAGCCAAGTAACCCCACCAACATGGCTGGCAGAAGAAATGATTAATATGAATGCACATAGTGTCTCAACAACCAATGAACAAAGCATGAACATGCCCTCACAACCAACATAATTGAATAGTTAAATTGTTCATTTTTTTGTGGACAACATATTAATGGAAGAAGATGAAGCACATAATGAGGCATCAAATGAAGATAATGATATAGCTCAATCTGTTCCATTAGATACTGAAAGGGAAGTACCAAGCAATGACATGCAAAAGAGGTGGAAAAGCTACTTGGCCGGTTCCTAAAGCTACCAGTAGAGAGAGTATCAATGAAAAAACCAAGGTACACTGGGTAGTCTTTGTTTGGGCTAAAGCTCACAGTTACTCACCTCAGAGGACTATACAAACCTGTTAGTTGAGTCTGAAAAAACGAAATTTGAAACGTAGGAATTAAAAAAAAAAGGAAGGATGTAGTCAACGAGAAGAAGGAAGCAAGGATTGTTGCAGTGGAACATCGAGTAGATGAAAGGCTTGAAAGAGATAAAGCAAGGCAAGTTAAGGACTAACAAAAAAAAAATGGCAAGATAGGGAAAGGAATCAAGAAAGACACAATAAATGCTTGAAAAGGAACAAGGGATGATCAATATGGTTGACAATGATGCAAGCATAGCTGATGAAACTAGGATTATTTCAAACTCATTGGACTCCATTGTAGATAATACACCATTATTACAAGATCTCATAAACATTCAAGTGCCTCATATCAAATTGAGGGTTTACCCACTTGCCTTATTCCTACCAGAGGAGGTATCAATTCTATTTATGCTCATTACACACCTCCACTTAATGCAAGGGTTAGTAGTGAAAATGTAAGGTATGGGTACTCAATTCTTCCATGGTTGGAAGCTACAAATTGGATTCAATCATATGGAAAAAATAAACCATTTCCTAATCAACCCTTTTTAGGTAGGCCAACCTACCTAGCTCAAGAAGGTAACTCGGGGAGTTTTGGCACTCAAGATTCTCAGGGCCATAAAGAATAGTGGTGTCATATATTTTTTGGCTGTAACCACATTATGATGTGGATTTTGGATGGATTGTATATTTTTCTTGTCACATAAACATTTTGGCTTACAACCTAGGTTGTTTTATTCATACTGTGTGGGACATTGTAACCAAAATCCATTTTAGAAGGAACATCTATAGTCTATTATAATGTAGAGATATTACCTAAGAATGCAAATCAGATTTTATGTTATGCATCTACACACCAAATGATTTACACAAGTGAAATAATGACAACTTTTTTAGTTTACATTTCATGAGATTGTATTAATACTTCATGATGAAACAACAAATAATGCACATAATACCTATAATTAAAACATAATACTAATGGGTAATACAACTAGTGCACCCAACCAGCCTCTAGGAAATCTATTGATTGATTAACTAAGTTACAAATGTAGATTACTTTACGATAAAAGAGAGAAATGGCTACAATAAACATTGTAGAAACACTGCTTAGCAAAAATTAGTAAGCGAGATAACAATACCAGAATTTCACATTTGCAAGCACAAAGACAATTATAAACACGTTGCACAAATGAGATAATTACCTAATACGAAATAACTCACTTATAAAAGTACCAAAAGTAAAAAAACTATCCATGCAACAATTTAATAAAACCCCATAAACCCTCATCAATACCATTAGAAACTGCATACTTCACAAAATACTACAAACGATAAAAGTTAAAGGTATAGGAACTTAAATTTTAGGAAGGCAACACATACTTTAGCATGTCCGGAGCAATAACAATCTAAGATAAAATCATGGAGAGATCTAGTAGAAACATTTCATTCTGGACCAAGGGACATGGCATATCTTGGAACAGAGAGAAGCCAACAGCTACAAGTATTATCACAGACCTTAAAGGGATTTCCTTGCACGAGAAGGAAGATAATTGACTACTTGCACCCCTTTCATTTTATACTACACATTTTGAACTCTTCATATGATCTCTGGTTGCACACAATATTATGAAAGGAGTCTATTCACTCCTTTTATTTTTTGTGAACTATCAAGAGTTCACTGCGAAGCTCGTTGCAATTCATAAAACTAAAATCAGCATTAATTACATACCTTAGGCCAAACTTCCAATTTGATCATATTTAAGCAAGTAAAGAACAAATTTACTGGATACAAGTATAAGGGTGAAAAGCAGAGTAGTTCCTGATGAATCATTGCACTCGAACTATGGAACAAATGGAAGCAAATCTCAATAATTGATGTGTATAAATGTACAACCATGAAAGAGAAGCAAATCAGAATAATTTGTGTATAATTTTATAATGATGAGTGAGTCAATGAATCAATCACGCTGGCTGAAACCCAAATTTACATGTTATTACATTCACACTACCAAGAATGTGATGGACACAACATATAACAACAACTTGCTAAATCACAAATTACAAGGAGAAAAATAAAAAAATATGCAATCACAAACTATATGAGTGTGATAATAACATGAACACTAAATATAGGATATTCTAGAGCACCAAAACTAGCTGCCTTTATCCAGAGTAAGAGATTGAATAAACTCCAAAGTTCCAATTTGATCATATTTAAGCAACTAAAGAACATATTTACTGGATATAAGTATAAGGGTGAAAAGTAGAGTAGTTCCTGATGAATCATTATATTGGAACTATGGAACAAATGGAAGAATCATTGTACTAGCATTGTGGAACAAATGGAAGCAAATCTCAATAATTAATGTGTAGAAATGTACAACCATGAAAGAGAAGCAAATCATAATAATTTGTGTATAACATCTACAATGATGAGAGAGCCAATGAATCAATCACGCCAACTGAAACCCAAATTTACATGTTATTACATTCACACTGCTAAGAACGTGATGGACATGACATATAATAGCAACATGCTAAATCACAAATTGCAAGGACCAAAATCAAAGAATAAACCTGATTTTGACAGCAGGCCACCTTTGAAGGGTTCTTAATGGCAGCCGCTCACACCTAAGGTTAATTTTAGCATACAAACTCACAATTTCAGCATACAAAATGACCTCCAAAAACAAGACCTTCAAAATTTACATCTATCAAAGTCTGTTAAAAACTTTCTATATCATGATTAACAGATACCCATTTTAGATTACAATGGAAGTTGAAATTTGGCTTACCCATCAAAGTCTGTCAGAAACTTTATGCACCATGATTAACACATACCCATTTTAATTATAACATAAGATCAAATTTGACTGACCCATGAAACGCTTGTGTTAATTTACACACAATAATCTTATCTCCAAATTATGTAACATAAACGAGCATGTAAGCTTCTATTGATTTCAACTAAAGAACTTCCCCATGACATGAATGAGTGTGTAAGCTTCTCATTATTTATTTATCCCTTAAATAACATGACTTCTTTAATTATTTGTTTATTCCTTAAATAGCAGGACTTCTTCCATCAATGACCTTCATTTCCAATAGTGAGAACTATTAGTTCCCTCGACCACCTCGGAAGAATGTAACTAATTCCACATTGGAAATATATGAAGACATATAACAACAACATGCTAAATCACAAATTGTAAGGATGAAAATCAAGGAATAAACCCCATTGTGACAACAGACCACCTCTGAAGGGTTCTTAATGGCAGCCGCTCACACCTAAGGTCAATTTCAGCATACAAACTGACAATTTCAGCATACAAACTAACCTCCAAAAACAAGACCTTCCAAATTTACATCTTATTACATTCACACTACCAAGAATGTGATGGATACGACATATAATAGCAACATGCTAAATCACAAATTGCAAGGACCAAAATCAAAGAATAAATCACATTGTGACAGCAGACCACCTCTGAAGGGTTCTTAATGGTAGTTGCTCACACCTAAGGTCAATTTTAGCATACAAATTGACAATTTCAGCATATAAACTAACCTCCAAGAGCATACATAACAAAAAAATAGAGAAAAACCCTAAAACCCTAAACTTGCAAAACTCCAAGAGAAAAAATAACAAAAATTCCAACAAGAAGGTGAGGTGTTGAAAAACACAGTGGCAATGGTTGGTAGGATTTTTCCTACCAGATAGATGTAGAAGCCATGCCCAAGCATGTTTCATGTCAAAGCCTTCTCTAAAACTTGCCAGACGTTCTTTAGAGCTCGCCAAACTTGCAAACAACTTGGAAAACATGAAAAAATAGGAAATTAGATAATGGAATAAATATTAAAGACAATGCGAAACAAAAACCATAAAAAAGTTGTAAATTTACCGTCGACCTTGAAATCACTATAGATTGGAACTGTCTCCTTCCCAAATAACACCAAGGTATGTGTAAACACTCGGTGGTCTAGAACGAACAACATTGATAAGCAGAATGAGACAAGAACAGTGGAAACCTTGTTTCGTTAACGAGCTCGTGGAAGCAGTTAAGCAAGGTTAGCAGGCCAACAATGGTGGACAAGCCGCACAGGTAATGGAGCCCTCCCACACCATCATCGATGGAATGCTTCACCCAAACACTGGACTCGAACAAAAATACACAGAGCAGAGCAGGCATTACAGAAAACAGGCAGAAGGAGGAGGCGAGAAGCATTAAAATTAGGGTTATAAAGCTTGACACCCACCACAACACAAGGTGCAACACGTCGGGCAGGTGTCGTACAAGCGCTTGTGGGAGCCACGTGCCTGTAGTTGAGGTGGAGGGGAGGGCACACAAGTAATGGCATCCCTCCCCTACAACCAGGCCATTCCATTATGCCCTCAAACATACTTGGTTGCAGAATGTTGTATTTAACGATCGTGAGCTATGGTAAAAAGACACCATGCATGTTGCCCCTATTAACCATGTTTCACCCCGCTTGGGCATATAGTCATTTATCTTATCACACATAGGCAATTGTTAAATTATATCACTCATGTTCATCTTTGCACTTATGTTATGCCAACGACCAACCTAGCTAAAGCACGCCATAAAAGTCATATTCCTATTCTAAGTATGTTGTGTATTTATGGCACGTGTAACCAATCTATGTTTTACTATTTCATTTCACATTCTTAGGCCTGTGCAAAATCTCCAAGACTTATAGTCCCATTACATTGCATGCCAATCTAAGCCCATCATGCAAGCCAAAGTTTTTCTTCAAATTTTTGGGGTTCGAGTTTTATATGTTTCATGCATATTGTGTTGAGCTTTGTCCACCTTGAGCCCCTTGTGGCTAATTAGATTAATTAAAAAAAATATTTCCTATATAAAAGTCAAGGATTGATATTTTCCTGCAAGAGGCTCATTCTGCACCATGTTTATCACTTGCCACCTACCATGTTGAGACAACATCCCCTACCCTCAGCTCTTTCCATGACCACGTTCAAAATAAAATATTGGGGAAATTTATAAAGAATATCCATAATCAAGTTGCCACCTTGAGTCATATATTTGTCCATTATATAGGCTCAGTGTGCCTAAGTGTCATGCCACACTGAAATGTGTCTACTTCTTATTATGTTTATACATTCACTAGTTAAGATTTTCTTTGTGACATAAATGATGGGGGACATTTCAAGAATGATTGTCATTATTTTTGCACTACATCACTCTACATATTAAGATTTACTTTACGTATTAAGATTTGCTTTGTGACATAAATGATGGGGGGCATTTCAGGAATGATTGTCTTTATTGCTGCATTACATCACTTTACATATTACTCTGGGCACATAGTTCTATAATGTTTGATCAATAATTCATATGGGAACAAAAATGCTTCATTCAATATACAAGTTTTCATTACATTTCTTTTAGTTTCTTGCATCGATAATTTCCTTCTCATGTTACATATTTTCTTTGTGTGTATGCAAAATCCACCAACATTTGTGTGAAACATGATCTCAAACACTCCTTGTTTTGCTTAGTATATAATTATGATTAGAAAACTAATGGATGCATAAAAAATTTCTTGATCAATTATGAGTTTCTTTACAGGAGGTTCATAGGGAAATAGAAGATGACAGAACAAAAAACCAATATGTCATGGAGAGAAAACAAGAGTAAAGGGATTTCTTTACTATTCATTTTGATGTGGGCTATAAAGAGTTCAACCAACTTACCCAAAATAGTCACTTATACCTTGGAGGTCCTCCTCCCACTCCTCTTGCCCCACATGCTTCTTAGAACATGCCCTTTCACCATCTGAGTATAATGGAAATTCCAGAAACGCATGCATCCCAGCAGCAACCAGTTCAAAATGATGGTTAGGAAGCCAACCCTATTAATCCTGCATCTATATTTGCACATTGGCCTACTATTTATCATCATGTTGTCCCCCTTATCATCATTTGTCCTCAGGCACCGTCTAATTTATCTTAGACCACCTCTTTTTATGCTCAACAGCCCCTTGATTCCCCTGCACACATGACATTGTGAAAATTTCACGTATGTTATTCTTATACACTCTCCCTCTAAAGCTACGTCGTCTCATACACATTCTAACACTCCTACAACTGAAGGATGGAGGAGGATAGAAATCGCCTTCCAATACATATATTCAGAGGTATAATAAGAGAGGAAGGAGGAAACAAATCCATCTTACATGGTTGGACCTAGTAGGCCTCTTGAGTTGAGTTTAGTTATTTCTTTGATCATTCATGTTTTTTAATTTATTTCACTTGGAATTATCTAAGATGATGATTTTGTCAGGTTGTTGGGACAAAAATTTATTTTTTTTACTATGGTGCATATTTTGATGATATTGTGGTTGACAAGGTGTTTCCACATGCTTTTTTATACATGTTTTGGCTTGCTCCATATATATGATGATTATTTTGGTGAAAGTATTCTCAATGAGGTCATGATTATTTATGTTTTATATGTGGAAGTTACAAGGTTAATGGAATAAACATAGTCAAGGACCCAAACTACTAATATAAAGTTAATTAAATTAAAAGAAATTCCTTCTAAAAGCCTTTTCCTGAATTAAAAAGAAAAGAAGTTTAACATAACATAAACATTAGTTATGAGACACTTTTAGCCTCCAACCACAAAAGGAGAGTGTAAACCTAAATAGAAGGCACAAAAAGGAGGAGGGAAAATACTAGTGAGGAGAGGGATGCATAAGTTTTGAAAGATGCCATTTTTCCTCTAATCAATTTATTCTAGAGTACTAGAGCATACTTGTTTTGGTGAAAGCAAAAATCTTTCAAGGAGTGACAAGGAGAGAGTGATTTCATCAAATTTTTAGTTCTTTATTAAGGTTGTTGTTTATTTTTTGCAATATGTAGTGTTGTTAGAAGGTTTGATATATTTTCATATCAATGCTAACTGATACGTTTTTTATAGAATATATTGTCAATACGATCTTATCAAAAGAGTCCAAGTTTCCAAAAATTTTATCTTTCTTGTTGTTCGGCATTCTGAGTGTCTATGTATGAGCTTTGTTATACACTAGGGATTTTGAAATTGATTTTTGGCTATTATTCTCATAAGTATTAGCGAGGATAGTATGTTGTACTCATATTTTTATCGATAAAATCAGTAATTGACAACTTATATTTTTCCAACATATTTCTCTTGTAATTTTACTTGACATTCATTAATTTTTAGGGGCATATTTTTTTATATTAGTGGCTAAAATTGTCAATCAATTTACATCAAATTCAAAACATACATGTGTTGTCCTATGGCTAGCAAGCTATGATCTCACAAAATTTATCTGAAATTTCATTTATCAATTTGTCATTAGTTTGTTTAAACTTCAATTTATTTACTTCCAATAATTTATATGGTTGCATAGCCATATTATCTTACCAACCTAGTGAGATTGGAAGGAGTTGCGAGCAAAGTATAAGAATATTTTCTGGTCAACATAAACTATGAAATCCAAGGTTCAAATCCTCTTAGAGTAACCTAATCTACGAGAGGACTATGGTAAGCTTAAGAGATATAGTGTGTGAGGAAGATTATCGTAGACCCCATAAGTATAGTGTTAGTGATTGGATCAAGCTCATGTCACGCAGTCACATGAGTGAGCCCAACCAAATGGGTAAAAAAAATATTTACTTACATATACTTTTTTTTATTTTATATACAATTATTAAAAAAAAAGAGAGAAAAAAACAAACATTTTAGATTTTCTTTTGGTTCAATATTGTCATTTACATTTCCATGTTGTTAATTTATTATTTCATTTAGTTTAACTTTTTTTTTTCTAAATATCACTTTTGAATTCTAAGGTCATTTAATTATTTAATTATCAATAGAGATGATGGTTGGAAACTAAGGATAGTGAGCATGATAGTCACCTAATAACGGGGAGTGGACAACGGAGGACAAACATCGATCAGCGCAGACAGTGGTAGACAGAGAGCCCTATGAAGGGCAGTAGAGGAGGGGGCTCCACTCCCTCTTACAAGGAGGTCCTGGCTAGCAGAGGCAAGAAGCCTCTAGAAAATGCTAGGGGAATAGGGGTGGAAGGAAAAAGAATTACAGAAGAGGAAACAGAAGAACCCATAGATAAGGATATATATGGCACAAAAGACAAAGAGGTAGAAGACAAAAAATAGGGAACTAAAGACAAGAAAAGCAAGGGACCCTACAAACCCAAAGTATAAATAACTCCCATGGTTATTTTAAATAATCCAGAGCTACAGGCGCACAGGGAGCACATGGGGATGTATGCCATCATCTGTAAGTTCATGGGACTATGGCCCATTGAAAAAGCTTTACAGTCATGGATTAAATACCACTAGAAACCTAAAGGGAGCATATATCTTCATCTCAGGTCTAAGGGATTCTTTACAATGGTGTTCACAAATATTGAAGACAAGGACAGAATGGGCCTTACTTCTATGCTACTGCGGGGCTCTACATGAGACCATGGATGATGAACTTTGTTTCAGAAAGGGAAACTTTTACTTCAATACCGGTCAGGAAAAATGAATTGTTAGCGGCCATAGGCAACAAATTAGGTCACTATGTTAAAGCCTCTAAAGCAACTAGAAGGGGAAAATATAATTCCTTTGCTAGGATATGTGTGGAAATGGATCTATCAGGAGCTCTACCGAATGAGGTGATCATGGAAGTTTTTGATGAAGAATGGGTGCAAACAATAGATTATGAGCACATTCCATTCAGATGTTGCAAATTCCATGAACATGGACATCTTTTCAAAGATTGTCCACTCACCAAAGAAATAAACAACAGTAAAATCAACATAATGAAAGAATCAGATAGCTTCTAGAAAGAGGTTAATCGAAGTAAAGGAGGTAAAAGAGAACCAAAAAATCAGCAGCGCAAAGGACAACAACTCAGGTAGAACAGTTTCTAGGTGCTTCAGGAAGAGGAAGAGATTACTAAAGAAGATCAAGCAATGGAAGGGAGTTCGTTAGAAAAGGAGAAGGAAGAAACCCTGAAACGAGCAAAAAATACTGAGTACCAGAAAGAAGCCACTATGAGCGATGCTGAACAAGAAATGAATCAAGAAATGACCCAGAATGATACGGACCCGGAGAATCATGAACTGCTAGAAATTCTTGACAAAGAAAACCTAGACCTGGAAGGATTATTGAGGCAGGGAACTACGGGGGGGGGCTGGTGGATTCACTACTCAAGAAGAACTCAGCAGAATACAACATCTGTTTCTATGGAAAACACAGACTGAAGAGCTAGAGCGAGGGAACAACATAGATAAGCAGGATAACCGAGGTGTAAAAACGATGAAAACTACTCTAGGACTAGCTACTAGAAACCCAGGCAAGAAAAGAGGTAGGAAAAAGCATAATGAACTCTTGATGGAGTGTGGAAAGCTGATGATTGATTCTGGTAAGATGAAAGATCTTGCCAGCTACTCCTTTACAAATCTTTTATAATGAAGTTGATATCTTGGAATATTAGAGGTCTAGGGAGTAAGAGAAAGTAGAGAATGCTTAGTAATAGAATGAAACAAGAAATGTTGGATATTGTTACCAGGAATAGTGTCCACTTAGAGCTGTTATTCCCACTAAGACTGGTAGCCATCTTAGAAACAAACAAGTTAAAACTACTTTCTTTTTCCTTTATGAAAAGTAGACAAAGGGGAACAGAGGACACCAACCTTTGTCTTGCGCTTGGTTCCTTGCTCGGTTCCTCTCCTTCTCGATAGATCCTTGCCGCTCCTTCTTTGTCTACAGAGCTTCAGAGAGTACCTGTGGAATCAAAGCAGCATAATACTATCGAAGAACATAGATCTATATTCATAAACAACACAGGACCAAATATGTATTAACCACACAAATGCATATACAATCAAACATACATGAATGTGGAGGAAAACTTGAATAGCTTTATTAATATCAAGAATAGCAAGAGGATTACGACCAATGGTTCTGACCCAGCATCATCCTCTAGCAGGAAAGCCCTTCTTCACCTCAAGCAAAGCTTAGATCACCCAGCACTATGATATTACACCAGAAAACCAACAGCACTTCTCTACAAGATACAAAATTCCAACCTCTGGATCTCTATGATGAGGGATCCATATATAGATGATTGTAGGGGGGTGAGTCATCTTATGGGATTTTTATTAGTGTCCTCTCTCTAATAGTTCGCACCCTACAGAGGGGCCATATAGTATGCATCGTACCCTTTACACTAGGAAGGTGATATGCATCGTACCCTCTACACTAGGTATTCAGTATGGTCTAGTTTTGACCATTGGTGAGCAGTTGTTTGTGGAGAACTTCTGGGAGATGATGTAATCAGCTGACCTTGTTCCTTTAGGTAGTGAAGAAACACTTTTAGGGACTTAGGAGCCCTTAGTTTATGGAAATTTATGATTTGGGTGTAGTGCCCAAAAATGTCTATAACAGTTGCCCCCTAAAGCATGAGGTTGTTAATCTTTTGATGTCGGGTGAAATGCTTTACCATGAGGATCCGGAGTTTTTTTGAGTTGGGAGGCGACCTGTAATAAGATACAATACAATACATTATCTTCATAATATTTTTCATGATCTAGCTGAGGCGGGCATTCCCATGCTCAGCTTTATAAATCCATTTTCATGTACATAGGATAGACAATCGTCTGTGTATTAGACTGATGATTTGGACGGAGTCATCATCCTTTGATGTGGATGATCATCTGTTCGGCAATGATGTACATTTGATATCTTTATATTCCTAAATATATCACAGCCCGGATGGATGAAACTAGATCCGGGGCCTTCAAAACTCGTTCTATGTTCACTCAGAGTACAAGTCGATCCATGTGAAAAATGTTCTAGAGTCGAACATGGAAAGACATCGCCTGATTACTAGCCAATGGTGTAAGCTGTTAACAGTTACAAGAGGAGTCACCAATAATGTCAATGATCCTCAAGGTACTACAGTACAATTCACGTGGTGTGAAAAAGGGACTTGGCGTCGAACACCACGCAAAATCTTTCATTCGAAGGCCATTGATGTAAACCTGTCACTGAAAGTGAGAAACTTGCCATTGAGGCATGCAAGCTTCAAAGTACTGAAAGCAGTTGTTCCTAAGTCAACTTCTTGGATAGTGAGCTGATGTCGACAAGAAGTGACCCGTCGTAGAAGGGCCTTAATGAATCCCACATCTACGACATGGAATGGAGCAAATGATTTTGGAGGTGAAAATGATCTGATGATACAAGATTCAACGTGGCGGTCATGAAAGAATGGAGCATGAATGTATTGCAACTGGTGAGACACAGGTGAATTCTCTGAGCAACTTATCTTGAACATATCAATGAAACTGATGATGGATTGGTAGCATTAACCCCAAAGATGTATGATGTGACAGACCAATGGTGATATGACCAGTGAACGGAACAACCCAACCCGACTCGGATGCGGAGAGAAAGTGTCATGTTCAAGAGCAACTTTCTACCAATAAAGTTTCTTCAAGTTTTCTTCCCAATTTTCCCCAGTCATTGCTAACCAGTACCTTTTTATTTTTGTCAAGCTTGAGGAGGATAACATATGCTTGTTCTATAATTCGCCCTTCGGGCGAACCTGTCACTATGTTTTAACGAGCCTAGCAACAGTGAAACTCGTTCTCGTCCATTTGGACAAGTTTGTCGGTATTAGGTTTTAACGAGTTTAACAAAAAAGATAACTCGGTCCTTTTTCAATTTTAGAGAGTCTGAAAGGGATAGAAAGGAAACTCTAATGATTCTTTTTCGTCATATAATCCCTTAAGTCCGAAAAATCATAAAATAATATGAAAGGGATGAATTTTCAATAGTTTTAACGAGCCGAACAAGACAAGTGCTCGATCTTTTTGTGTAATAATCCCTCAAGTCCAAAAAGATTAAAATCTAGAGGAGGGATAGCACTTTTGATGACTTTAACAAGCCAGAGAGGCTAATTGCTCAGCAATATTTTCATATTTTACGAGTCAGTTGAAAAGAGCTTAAAGGAGACTCGTTTTCTGATGAATGAGTGATGATTTCGGGTAGCGGTTGATTCTAGGTAAGGTTTGGAATTTTCCAATCACGGTAGTGTCACAAGGATGGCTAACAGAATCACTCTTCGCAAATGTTCCTCGAAAGGGGTAAACAATCAAATGGAGGCAAATGATCGGGTAAAACAAAGTGGAGGTGATTATGAGAACACGAACAAGGCTCAAAAGCTGATGATAATGCATTCACAATGGTTATTTACCAGGGATCGGTTCATTTTTTAATGAGCTTAAACTCTAGGGGAAACATTTGCTCATTGCTTATGTTTATTTTTTAACGAGCTTGAGTTCCATGTTAAAACTGCTCGTGCCAGTCATATAATAAGGATATCTCATCTAAGATGGCATTTTTTGTGGAGCTTGCACCTTTTAAAGCTTTGCCCTGGATCCTTTCTTTATGCAAGCTAGAAAACGACCAATCCTACGAGTTTAAAGTGTTAGAGGACCTAAAAATTTAAAAATAAATGATCGCTCTTCGCTTGCACGCAAAAAGGTTTGCATGCCCCCAGGTATAACAAAACAATTCCAGGTTACCATATAGAAGCTCTTACTTTTGCAAGATAGTTTCCATCCACGTTTCAAATAGAAACACTTCTTGGCTTAGTCCATCTGGACCAGGGTGGTTCTAAATCCCAACCTCCTAAACCTGATGAGGGAATCTTATTCTGGTCTAACTCCCTTTTCCTATAAGGACGGGTGTCAGATTAGTCATCTTCCTCTGCAGAAACCTACTTTATACCTAGATTTTCCCTACCGAAGCAGGCCAGAGTGAATGCCCCCTGGGTTTCAGCCATATCCTCTCGAATCACTCAAGTTCATCAGGCGGGCAGACTGGAGATCGATGAGACATTCCTTGCGTGAAAAGACCATTTAGGGATGGAATTTGACTATTTTCTATGTGTGAACTGGGGAATGACAGCTGGTCTACGAGCTTGACCATTCTGCATTCATGTGGAAAACACATTACTCTAAAGAGTGAGGAGACGACGACTCCCATACAATAAATATAGTCACGCCCAAGGAGTAGATTATAATCCAGGGGTCCTTGGACTACCATCATGTTCATGTGAACGATTTTCCTTCTCAACGTAATGGGCACATTGGGAGGTATCCCTAATGGTCGACTAGTTCCTTTGTCAAAGCCTCTCAGATTTCTCATTTCAAGAAAAAGCGATGGTGAACCAAGTGCTTTCCAAGCAGTTGAGGAAAGGATACTCACAGAATCCCCTTCATCTATGATGGTACCATCCATGACCATTCTGTAAGCTTGTACAATGATTCGGAATGGTACACTAGCTAGTAAACGTGGTCTGCCTAGTAGATTCCAGTCGAAGGAAACGACTAGGTTGGTTGGAGGTGGGACCGAATAGATGGCCGGATACGACTCTGATGAAATTCCTTCCTGTGGTAAAGGAATGGGTTGACTGCCCCCAAGTTCATCGGAGTCCGTGTTTATGAAAAGAATTTGAACGATGTTGTTCTCTTTCTCTTGAGTGACGGTATCATTCGAAGATGATCCCTCTGAAGGCAAAACCGGGTCAACTGCCACCTCGACCTTTTGAATTTTGTCAAGTATGGATTCAGAGGGTTCATTTTCAATGATAGATGCTTTGATCGACCAGAATGACGTGTCGGTCAGATTTTCAACTAGTGGTGGACTTGGCAAGAGTTTCTTATATCCAAGAGGGAGCTGTCGTAGTGAAGCAAGATGGTCATCCAAAACTCTTTTGGCTTCGTCTAGGAAGGGACAATGGTGGGTGATGTGATCGCCTTCACACAGTTTACAAGGAAATTTGTGATTCCCTTTTTGTCTAGATACTTCGCTTTCACTGGTTGATGACGTACTTTCAACATGATCATCATATGTTGACGACACCGGATTGTGCAAATGAGGAGACCAGTCCCTTAAGATTCGAGGGATGCAAGGACAATCTCGATGATAGTGATCTCCTTTGCAAATGACACATGGAGATTTAGGTTTAAACGGTGCAGTGTGAGGATTTTTGCTAGACGACACATGGTTGCCCCCTTTTGCTTTTGGCTCCTTCTTCTTCTTTTCCTTTTTCTCTTTCCGCTTCTTCTTCTTCTCAGTTACTTGATCTTTAGCTTTACCAGCTTCATCAAGCGAAGAACAAGGAGGAGAAGGAGAAACGGACGAAGTGGAAGGTTGGGGGGTAACTCTAGCATCACCTAGTTGCTGACTTGACTGTTTAGGAATTACAGTATTCTGAACGACAGAGGTAGAGAAGAGCCATACGAGAAAACCAATCGTCAACCCTAGAAGTGACAATGTGGCCATTTGGGGTGCACCAACATCTCCCCAAGAGGAGAAAGGACTAGGATTTCCTCCAAGGGGAAATCCTTGGTTGGTAGACTCCATTTTTCTCAACCTAAAGACCAACGAGGGAACTTGTGAGGTTATTCCGATTAAAATAAATTTTAGACGCTTTGAAACAACTTGTTTTTTCAATTCTTAAGAGTTGAGAAAAAACAAAAGATGACTCTAGTCGCCTTCGATTTTTAATGAGACTGAAGTGACAAGTGCTCAAATGGACCTTTTCCTTTAAGGAGTCTGAAAAGGAATGAAAGAGACTTATCTGGAAATCTAGGCAGAGGGATTACTAAACCAATCGCAAAACTACAGAATACTTTTTACAGTACGACAATCAATCTTCCCGAATGTTGTGTTCAATGCATTGCAATTGATAAGGTGGCAGACATGGCTTCCTAAGGATGAAGGATATAGCCTATTGTGGTCTCCCAATATATACTCGACAGTACATGGAAGCACAAGTTCGTACTGGCACTTGTCGTCTCAAAGTGGAGGAATCAGCCAACCAACAATGAAAACAACAATTACCAGGTTTTACGACGCCAGAATATGTCTCTATGGTCTCCCAATATATACTCGACGGTATGTGGAAGCACAAGTTCATACTGGCACTTGTCGTCTCAAAGTGGAGGAATCACCCAACCAATAATGAAAAGAACAGTTACCAGGTTTTACGACGCCGGAATACGTCTCTAGCCTAGACTTCTAGATGTTGTGCGTTAGGTTCCAAAGCATTTTTAGATTCATTAAATTTATTTTATAGTTGATCTTGTTTAAAAATTTGCCTTTCAGGTTCACCGCCTGATGTGTATACAATTCCTAAAATGCAGTCTAAGATGATAAACAAATGTTTAATCTTATTTTGGCAATGAAAATCCTAGCTACTAAGGAAAGAGAACTGAGGGTCTTTCAACAAAAAGCATAGAGCACACACTAAATGCACTGTCCTAAATCAAACCAAGTAGTCTAAATGAAAATGCACATGCATGTATTTGTTTTCAACCTTCTTAATGTATGAATGACAAGAAGAATTCTAAGTGAAAATTTGAATTATTTTCCCAAGCGACAATACTAACAAATTTCTTTTTCAAAATGAAATGAAGATGAGCACGACACTTTGTGATTTTGAAATGAAAATTGTTTTCGACACTTGAAAAAACTACTAATTCAAATCACATACAAGAGTAACAGTACAATCGACTATCAAGAACAATGGGATTCTC
>APFE030363092.1:0-12625 GCA_000404065.3 Pinus taeda | reverse complement strand
CCATATATAGATGATTGTAGGGGGGTGAGTCAGCTTCTGGGATTTTGATTAGTGTCCTCTCTCTGATAGTTCTTGATTCCACTTGGAGATTGATGGTCTCTTACTCGTCCCTGGTCGAAATCAGAGAGGCAAGTGTCAGAGGGGAAGTTTCTAGAAGATTCCATGATCTTCCCCCTCGCAAACTGTCCCTGCCATTTGTCCATTCTCACCCATTGCAACCTACAGAGGGGCCATCCAGTATGAATCGCACCGTTTACACTGGGAAGGTGATATGCATCGCACCCTCTGCACTGGGCATTTAGTATGGTCCAGTTTTGACCATTTCTGAGTAGTTTTCTGTGGAGAACTTCTGGGAGATGATGTAATCAGCTGACCTTGTTCCTTTAGGTAGTGAAGCAACACTTTTAGGGACTTAGGAGCCCTCAGTTTATGAACATTTATGTTTGGGGTGCAGTGCCCAAAAATGTCTATAATAGATATAATGTTCATCCTAGAAATGAAATGTTCCATTCAAAAGGTAAGATAAATTCACAGCAAATGGCTCAGCAAATATGAGTTTCTTGAAGTAAAAGCAGAGAATACAGCAGGGGGCATACTCACTCGATGGAATCCCCACAAAATATGCATTATGGATGCTGAGGCTTCCAGAAATTATTTATCGGTTGTTATTCAACCGGTTGGAGAAAGGGACATCTTTCTGGTCACAAATGTTTATGGTCCTCAGAGATTAGATGACAAACTTAGGTTTCTAGACACCCTGATGGATCTCAGGGACAAAAATGCAGATATACCCTGGATCATGGGAGGGGATTTCAACATGATAAAATCTCTTTCAGAGAAAAAAGGAGGAACAATATCTCTAAGTAAAGACTCCATGGCTTTCCAAACCTTTTCTGATAAGATAAATCTTGTTGACACTAATTGGAATATTGGCCTGTTTACTTGGAATAACAGGAGGGGAGGAGATTCCCTTGTTACCTCAAAGCGAGACAGATTCTTCATCTCTAAGAACCTTATGCTGAATGGTAAAGAGGTAACACCGCAAGTTCTTCCCTTTGGAGGCTCATAACACTGGCCAATTCAATTAAAAATCAAGGGTATAGGCACTCCTAGGAACAAACCTTTCAGATTTGAAAATATCTGGCTGTCACACCCAGACTTCACAAGCAACATTGAAAAATGGTGGTTATAATAGTTGCATATTTAGGGGACCAGAATGTATCTTCTTCACAAAAGACTAAAGCACATCAAACTCCGGCTTAAGGAATGGAACAAGAAGGATTTTGGTAATATTTTTGAAGAAAAGAGAGTAGTTGAAAAAAAAAATACAAGTTATCAACCAAGCTCTAATCAAGGAAGGCTTTGATAAAGATATTAGTGATCAAGTGGATAAACATTATCAAGTATGGGAGAATCTATGTAAACAAGAGGAAATATTTTGGAGACAAAAGTCCATATTTCAATGGCTCAAAGAAGGAGAGAGTAACACTAAGTTTTTTCATAGAATCACCATGGCCAATAGAGCTCACAACATAATCTCTTCGATCAAGAATGAAGCAGGGGAACTTCAGATCTCCCATGATGCTATCGAATCTGTGTTAATACACCACCTTCAAGGTATAACACAGGAGAACAATTATGATAGAGAGAAATCCATCAGGGAAGTTACTAGTAATGTACCAAAACTGGTATCCAGAGAGGACAATTTCAACCTTAATAGACCAGTAACAGAAGGGGAGCTAAGTGAAGTCGTCAAAGACATGCAGAATGGCAAAACACCGGGCCCGGATGGTTTTAATGCGGACTTTTTCAAAGCTTGCTGGAATATTGTTAAGCAGGACATTTTGAATGTTTTGGAGCACTCCAGGTCAAACAAAACCATTCTAAAATTGCTCAATACATCCTTCATCACTTTGATCCCCAAACAGGAGATTTCTCATACACCGGATAAATATAGACCCATAGCCCTATGCAACGTAATGTATAAGATTATATCCAAGATTGTTGCTAACAGACTCAAGCCTTTGCTTTCGGTTCTTATTTCAGGGGAGAAATCAGGTTATGTGGAAGGTAGACAAATTCTTGATAACATCATTCAAGCGCAAGAAGTGGTGCACTCTTTAACTAGCAAGAAGCAGGCGGGTATGATCATGCAATTAGATATAGCAAAAGCTTATGACAAGGTAAATTGGGTCTACCTCAAGAAAATGTTGATTGCATTTCGATTTGATCATAACTGGGTCAGATGGGTAATGGCACTGGTGACCTCCTCCAGTTTTTCTATATTGGTTAATGGCTCTCCATCAGGGATTTTTAGTCCCTCAACAGGCCTTAGACATGGTGCCCCGGCTCTCCCCCTTTCTTTTTATCATCATGATGGAACGAATGGGTAGAGTTATAAAGCACGAGAAATCATCATAAAAGGTTAAAGGTCTACAGTTTAATGATAATGGTCAGGCCCTGACTCACCAACAATTTGTAGATGATACCATGTTACAGGGAATCCACACAGTCTAAGAAGCTTCAAACTACAAAAGAAATCTAAATATTTTTGCCTCGGCTTCAGGTATGGAAGTTAATATCTCTAAATCAAAAATATTTTTCTTCAATACCAATATTGCTATTCAAAAAAACATCTCCAGAATTCTTGGCTTTCAAAGGGATTCCCTTCCTTCAAAATATTTGGGAGTCCCTCTAACTGCAAAACTAATGCTCAAAAGTATATGGGAACCTTTGATCAACAAGTTGTAAGACAAAGTCAGTAACTGGACCATCAGATCTTTAAACCTTGCTGGCAAGTTAGTTCTTACAAAAGCAATTCTTCAAGCAATCCCTATTTTCATGTTATCATCCCTCCTACCTCCGAAAGGAGTCCTTCAGCAAATTAGAAATATTCAAAGAAACTTCCTTTGGGGCAGGGAGAACACTAAGAGGAAATGGGCCTTGGTGTCTTGGGAAAACATTTGTAAGCCCAAGAACCATAAAGGGCTAGGATTAGATGATCAGGAGATTCTCAGCAAGGTTCTAGGGGCCAAACTTTGGTGGCACTAGGTTCAACATCTAGAGATTCAATGGGAAAACATCAGGAAAGAAAAATATGCTAGTTCCTGGCAGAACATGGATCTTATAAGAATGTCTGGAAATATAAAGGGTTCAAATATTTGGAACAAAGCTTGGGAGAATAGAAGACTTGTATAAGAGAATAGCTTCTGGGAAATCAGAGAAGGAAATCTTGCTCTTTTCTGAGAAGACAAGTGGCAACAAGAATCAATTATGTTAAAAGAAGACTTCCTTGATCTTAAACAGGAGTCAGATTCCTAAGGTTTAATAAAGGTTAGGGATTTTTGGAATCATTCTCATCTTACGGATAAGTGGAGAATCTGGAGAAACATAGAATACAGAAATAACAATCTCGTGAAAACAAAAGTAGAGGAGCTCAGGAAAATAGTAGAGAAAAGGAAAATCCTAGTGGCAGAGGGACAAGACCAACTGAGATGGGGAAATAACAAAGAGGGCACCTTTAATCTTAAGGAAGCAAAAAGCATTCTCCTTGAGCTGGATCCCATGGCTCTGGACAAAATCTAGCAAAACCTTTGGAGGCACCATGGGTGGATGAAAATCAAACTCTTCATGTGGGTAGTTTACCACAAGAAAATTTTCACTTGGGATAACATAAGGAAGGGAGGCATTCAAGGGTCTTCAAGATGCTTGCTCTGTGAGGCTCAAGAAGAAAATTTGGAACATTTACTCAACAACTGCATTTTCACATCCTAGTTATGGGACCTATTTGCTACAATCTTTCAACAATCTTATAGAGACAAAGGAAGCATCATTAGTACCCTCATCAATTGGAGGAAAAAAATTTCGGATAGTCAAATCCTTAACTCAGCATGGGCTCTTACACCAAGCTTCATTATATGGAATGTTTGGAAGGAGAGAAACAAAAGAATTTTTAAGGAGGAGAAAAATCTCCCACAACACCTATTAGAGATAATCCTGAAACAGCTCAAGGAGACTGTGGGAACCATTGTTCACAACATCCCTAAAAAACCTCCCTCGGATGTAGATTTAAATATTCTTAGGCGGCTGGGAATGCAGGGGCTCACCCTCCTAGGCCCAAACAGGAAGGTTATTTCTTTGGATACGGAGAAGGAATTTTGGCATCCTCCTCCGAAAGGCTATTTAAAATATAACATTGATGGGGCTTGAAAAGGGAACCCGGGAACAACAGGGTATGGAGGTGTCCTCAGAAATGCAGAGGGAAGTATTGTTTTTCTCTTCCATTGCCACATAGGTACAGCCACCAACAACATGGCTGAACTAATGGCTATGGAACAATGCCTGGATTTACTGAAGCAGGACAACTATCTCAATGTCATGATAGAGGTAGATTCAGAGTTAATTATCGACTCAGTGCAAAAAGTACATAATGGAAGTGCGCCAGATAAAGTCTCTAAGCATTTGAAATTAATTCATGTCTTCCAAAGAATTGAAAGTCATCTTCAGGACCTGCCCACTGTTAGTTTCCACCATGTTCACAAAAAGGCAAATAAGCTGGCGGATATTCTAGCCAACCAGGGAGTTAGCTGCATAGAGAATACTGTGTCGATGAAGTGGCAGGAGCTGCGGCCAAGAAGACTGAGAGCTCTATGCTGCGAGCAGGCAAAAGAAGATAGGGAAGTGTTTAAACTCAAAACCATGGAGACTAGATCGATTTGATTTTCCCCTGCATGTGTCTTCATTTTCTGAGTTGCTGGTCTATGAAGAGAAGAGAACCATGTCGGGTCGCCCAGACTCAAGGAGTAAGCATGATGAAGATCACAGTTCATCATGGGCAACGCTTTGATTCCGACAAGTCTTTGCTCGATGGAAAGACTCTTACCCTCACAACATCCCAAATCAAGGCGAGGAAGTTTAACATTTGCAAGAGGAACTCGATTATTCGGCAACTGGTGTTTGCTTATTTCGGGGTCCAGATTTGCAAAACCGCCTCCCAAGCAGTTTTCGACTGATCGTGCCGCTCTCAAGTGGTATTGGTTTTGGCATTTTCGCAACTATCCCTTTCATCCTGTGACACGTGGCGGGGTGGGGGTTCCGAAAACCGCCCTCCATCGCTGACTAAAGTTGCACCTTCTTGTCCTGTGCGAAATCATTCTCATCCGTTGGATTCGGTTGTAGTGAATCAATGGTTGACCTAGTTAGAGCAACTTGGTGGGGCAGGGCTGTTAATCATCAGTGTCTTGGCTTTGCATATTTCTCCTCTGCCATCAATCTTCTTAATTTGATGGGATGGATCTTTTGGTTTGGGTTTTCCGGAGGGGGGCTACGTGAAAATATGCAGGCTTTCCGAGGGATAGACTTTAGTTTTCTAGTTAATTCTTAGGCTTGAACTTTTAGATGTAAAGCTATAAGGTTTAGCCCTTGGAGGCTTAAGCTTTTATTTCTTTTCTGCTTCTTTGGCGTCGGGTGGACGTTTGTATATACTGTACACTATTTTTTGACTCAATGTTATAGAAAGATCCATGCTTCAACAAAAAAAAAGATGGTTGGAAACTAAGCCGTGGGTTCCTACCCTTTCTTTATGATTTTTATTTTATTATATTTGTTTTTCAAATTCTAATTTTATGTTTTATTTATTTATTTATCATTTTTAGTTTATTATAATAAAGAAAATTTAAACAAAATTTTAATGTGTTTTTATTTTTCCTTAAATTATTTATTAATAATAATTTATAATAATTGTTTTAAATTAATATAATATTTTAAATAATTTCTTAGGACTAAACTTATATTTTTTCAAAAAACTAATTGTTTAACATTATTTTTTATTAAATATAATTTAATAATTAATTAATTAATATGAATTATTTAATAATTTCTAATCATTGATTTTATTAAACCTATAATCATTTTGAAACCATGTGATTAATCTTATTTATATTAATTTAATTTATAAGATAATGTCAACAATCATTATGAATCAATCACAAAAAGTTTTGATATCTAAAAATTATTGAATTCTTTAATATACTTATTTAAAACCAGCTTTTTTTTCTGTTTATTAATATGATTATTAGATAAATGAATAAAACAATTTATTTTTATTTTTTATTAATATGATATTAGATAAATGAATAAATAACTTTTCCGGGATATAATCAAGAATTATCAAACTTTTCCAATATATATGAGAATAATCGAGAATTATCAAGCATCGTGGCCATACAGTACGATTCTGATCGACATTTTTCCTCCACATTTCAAAACAGTGTGATTCGTATAACATTTTGATCCAACATCTCCACTTTGAAAAGGTGCCCAAAAATACCCCGTATGAATATGACGAAGGAAACGGCCCGGAACTAATCGACCTACCCCCTACGACTTACTTTACATGATCGTTATCAAAGCTCCTAAATTTTGGTGCACGCCAGCGTTTCGTGCAGACAACAACTACTGAAAACACGACAAATTTGGCCCTCTGTGTTTTCAGCCACACAGCCAGTACGGTTGCATTTACCCAGTTCTAGGACGAAAAAAATAGACGGTGAATTCCTTGATGTTTGATATTTCAGCGTGCACGTTTCATATTTCGTCATGCTTTATTATATTAAAAAAATGACTTTTTGAAAGTTTTTCTGGCGGATTTTTTCGGTCAAAATCCGGCAGCAATTTATTGGAATCCCAAGTTTGATAGCTAGTTTCTGCACAATCAATGGGTCCCAGGGGTTTTTCAGGACGCTTTGATTCGTATAACATTTTGATCCAACATCTCCACTTTGAAAAGGTACCAAAAATACCCCGTATGAATATGACGAAGGAAACGGCCCGGAACTAATCGACTTACCCCCTACGACTTACTTTACATGATCGTTATCAAAGCTCCTAAATTTAGGTGCACGCCAGCGTTTCGTGCAGACAACTACTGAAAACACGACAAATTTGGCCCTCTGTGTTTTCAGCCACACAGCCACTACGGTTGCATTTACCCAGTTCTAGGACGAAAAAAATAGACGGTGAATTCCTTGATGTTTGATATTTCAGCGTGCACGTTTCATATTTCGTCCTGCTTTATTATGTTAAAAAAATGCAGTAGTCTATAATCGTGACTTTTTGAAAGTTTTTCTGTTAGATTTTTCCGGTCAAAATCCGTCAGTAATTTATTGGAATCTCAAGTTTGATAGCTAGTTTCTGCACAATCAATGGTTCCCAGGGGTTTTTCAGGAGGTTGAATCCAAATATGCAGTTAAAAAACCATTTTAACTGCTAAAAATCAAGATTTAACTTCATTTCTTCCGCAGTTAAAAAACCATTTTAACTGCTAAAAATCAAGATTTAAGCTCATTCCTTCCGCCGGATTCCGTCACCGGAATCTCCAAAAAATCACATTATAGACAACTCCAAAAAAAATTTACAAGACAACAGTGCCGTGCTATATTTATTTGACAAGACAACAAACCCGTGATAGTTGAACAGATGGAGGAATCTATGAATGAAAATATCACGAAAATGCCACGATGCAATTCGGCAGAATACATTGCACTCACTATTCCTAGTGCCGACAAAATGAAAATGAAAATGAATGCTTTATATCCGTGTGTGCGAGGATATCAAAATCAATCGATCTGAATGAGGGTGCCATTGTTATTCGCCAGAGACCTTGATGGACGTTGCAGGAGGGGCGAGCAACAGCATTAACATGGAAATGTGGAATATGTTGGAGCTGATCCGCCACCATTTGCTGGAAGTGGAGGACGATATTGACAATCAATGTACCTCGCCATTCTCGTTCTCCTCCACAGCCAATGCTGGCAGCGTTTATATTAATATTGACGATATTGAAAATGAAGGAACCTCACCGTTGATAAGAAGAGCAGAGGTGTTTAAGGTAAAGCAACAGCCATGCGAGCAGGAGAATGGAAAGATGAAACAAATCAGTTACAGGCACTACATAGGAGTGAGGCGGCGGCCATGGGGAAAATTCGCAGCGGAAATCAGAGATCCCGTCAAGAAGGGCGCTCGAGTTTGGCTGGGCACTTTCAACACCGGCGAAGAGGCCGCTCTCGCATATGACCGCGCTGCCTACAGACTTCGTGGTGCTAAGGCTTTGCTGAACTTCCCCCTCGCCCTCGCTTCCAATTCAGAGAGCGGGTTGGCCGTAGGTCAGAGGGCGCATAGGAGGAAGAGAGGAAACAGTGGCAGTGGGCGCGGGATGGACATCGAATTGGAGGAACCGTCAAGCAATTTTAGCTGAAGCCCCCTGACTCATCTCCACCCTTAGTCTCGGCCGTGTGCTGTGCCAGACTGTGAAGAAAAGGGATCCATAAAATGCTTTGATTATAATTTTACTTATCATAAATGGCTTGGACAAGATACATGTTTCAGTTTTGATTTCAAATTTAAGGCGAGATTATTGATAATTGTACGTATTGTGTTTGGAAAACCAACGACGGAAATGTACTTCGCAAAATGGGTTTGAAATAAAAACTTTACCTGGTTTTCTATTTTATCATTTTTGACAGCAATGTGACCTATCCATAATGTTCAATCGAGCTGTTCAGTAATGTCTATGAAAATCATAAGGAATCTAGATGCTTCGTGAAAATCATCAATAGTCAGTTCGAGAACCATAGAAAAGTGGGTGATAATCCTTTAGGATTGGTAACTTATTTTGGAAAAATTGCAGAAGGAAAAAATAAAAATCAAATGCAAAATACTAAGTTTAGTAGCTTTATATTATAAAAATATAAAATAAATGAACCGATCCATAGCTGTGTTTAAAGAAAAATGTTATAAAATCACATTAATTAATAAAACAATTAGTAGAAAAGAGGTAAAAAGTATTCCGGGAAGAAACCTAAAGAAAACATAAATGTTTCCGTAAGATAACATATTTATATAACATCAATTAATTAGAATTTATCCAATTTCAATAGGATGAGAAGAAGTTGAAAGTACAGATTAATAATAAAGTTATGGAAATTCTGGTCATATTTAAAGAAAATTTAGTGACGTTTTTTGTAAATCCAAGTTATAGTTGTGAAACTTCAAAATTTTAGGTGTTTTAGATTTTTTTTATGGTGCTGAATCCATTTCCACAATCAAAAACACAATTCAAACACTGCCTCTCCAAGATTTTTTGAATTTTTTTTATCCAAATTCCAGCCACTTTTAACATTCCCGACAATTCCTCAACCTCGTTAAACTGCTCCATAAAAAAATAAATATTTATATAATTTTTTTAGTTTTGTATGTCTAAAATGTATAAAATGATTTTCATTTAAAATTCGATAAAAGAATGATTTGTTTATTAATAGAATTATAGGATTACAATTATAGAAAGCTCGGTCAAGTTGAAACACTTTTTTAGAAATTTAGCCACTCTTTTAGGATAGTTTGATTTCTTCAAACATAACTCTATCCTTACCATATCCTTAAAAAAAAAACTATTACTTAATTCTATTCCATCATACTTAATACCTATCGAAGAATAAGGTACAAAAATAAAAACAAAAAATTTCAAGCTCCACCATTTACGAAACTTTTTCCTACACTTTCATGCTTGTAATTTGGTCATAGACGTTTATAAATCTTTACCATAATTAATTATTTTTTAAAATTAAATTATATAGTTTAAAAACAAAGTATATTATTTTTATAAAATATATAATTGTAATAATATTTCAATTTATTTATTTAAAAAATATTATATTATTATTTCTAATAAAATACTAAAAAATAAATAAAAAGTAAATAATATTATAAATTTGGATAGTAAAAAGATTTAATAGGTAAAATTTATTAACATATGTATAGATTTTTGTACATCAATTTTGAGAAGTTACATTTAGATTTTATTTTATTTGATTTTACATTCCAATTAATATAAAATTGGTAAATATTTATAATTATATTTGTATTTCATTTTGTTTCTAATTGAAATTTTTGTTTGTTTAAGATATTTTTATCATTTGTTAAAAATAGACAATTCTATCATATTTATAATTGATAGATATGATCCACTAACAAATAAATATTTATTTTCTATATACTTCTTAATTATTTTCCATGTGTTATATTTATTTACAATTCTATCATATTTATAATTTGATGGATATATGCACTTAACATATATTTTATTTTCTATTAACTTTTTAATTATTTTTCCATGTGTTATATTTATTTATTTGTTGTGGTTTTTTCTAATTTACTTTTTTAAATATATTGCTAATAATTTAACATTATATACTTATCAGTTATATATATATATATAATATTATATATATATATATTCCTGAATATAATTTTTCATATTATTTTCTATTAACAAATGGATACAGGTTATTAGCATTCTAGTCTAAAAGTTAGGGTAACTTCTAAACACTGTTGTAAATACATTCATACAATTATAACAATATAGTTTGTAAAATGATAATTTTATTATCTTCCTTATATGCATGTTCTTACACATTAATAGTTTTACATGCACATTTTTCAAGTTTTTATAGTAAGTTTATTTTTAGCAGTGTTTCCATGTAGAATTGCATGTGATGCTCATAAGTTAGTGACAAGGCATCAAGAGCAGACTTGGCTATATTTTCCTTCTAAAGATGTGAAATTTTTTTCCAATGTCTCTAATTATATTGTGAGTTTAGTTATATACTTGTAGCCTACTACTCCCTAAGGTTTTAGTTCTAATTTTGGAGACAAGTTAGGTTTCCAGAGTTCAAAATTGCATGTATGAGTTTTATACTGGTAGCCCACTACTCCCAAAGGTTTGAGTTCTACTTTTAGAGACAAGTTATATTTCGAGAGTTCAAAGTGGCATGCATGAATTCTCAATTGAGTTATTATTTTTATTTAACTAATTTTATTCATGGAAAACTATATGTACGGCTCTAACTCCATATCTCACTAGCTAACTCCATTGATAACTAGTTAATTGACACTATGGAGTAGTTTTTTTTGTTTGAGAGGCTAGTGCACTAAATAACCACTAGTGTGCAATTCCTCTCTCTTTGACATACTTCTGTATTTGTAACTCAATTATTGAATGTAATAGAAGTAATTTGAGTTGGTATTAAGAACGATTTCTCATTCTCTTTTCTTTTTTCTTTATCTCTTATTTTTTGTTTAATCCTGCAAATGTTAGTGTTGTTCTGTTTTGTGACTATTATTGTGTGTATGTGATCCAAAATCTCACATGTATCAAATAATGGGAGGAGTTTGTAAAGAGAAGCATATAAATTATTACAAATAAAATAGAATTGAGTAGCACATAAAGATTGGATTAGCCCATAACAATGATCATCATTCCATCTAACTATTTTTAGTGGGAGCCAGAGATTGAACTTCTAGTGAAAAGAAAAAGAATTTACAGGATTGTTATGGTAACTAAACGTGTGCCTAACTCATGACTTGAGAGAAAAGTACTTTAAAAACATGGATGAAGCATACAGGTTGTTATGCTTATCAATTTTGCCATATCTCCTTTTCCATCTAGAATATTTCTCCGTGCCTAAAAATATTTAGAAAACATAAAAATATTTTCTTTGGAGATAGGACGAACTATGAAAACACTAGTTAAAAGATGAAATTATATCATTTTTCCCAAGTAGTTTTGAGACCTTGCAATAATTCTTCAAAAAGTTAAAAATTTTGCTACAAAAAGTAAAGTTCTATGGATTTGATAAGAAAAAGGAGCAACAAATTTTCTCTTTTCTCTAAAAGCTAGATCCTAAGTACCCAAACTTTATTTCTTCATTTTATACTACTAAGATATTAATGAGAAAAGATTGGAAAATGTCTTATTTGGATTATCTCATTGAAACACTCGTATAGGAGCAAGATAAGCTCATAAATATGGGCACTCTCAAGAGTTCCAAATCCCATGCACTCATATTGCATGAAATTAGTAAGACGAGCAAGAAAATAAAGTAGAAGTTAAAAGGAAAGAAGGGCCTTGATAACAAAAAGGAAGAAAGCAATAAAACCACTATGAAGTTGTCTAAACTGAATGTGGGTGAATCAAACAACAAGAGAATAAGTACAACTAATTTAATAAGGTATTCCAACCAAAAAGTTAATGCATGAAGAAGATTATGAAATTATGCTATAAACTCCTCAACACCATAATGTTTAAGATGAAGTATTAGATAATGGCAAGAAGAAGCATGAAGATAAGCCACTGAAATATTGAGGTAAAGTCCAAGATTTGAGTGTTATTATTTCTTCACATAATACATGGCTTGTATATTATACAACCTCACATCATATGGCTTCATCACATGATAGTCTCACCTCTTTGTAATATTCTAGTAGACCTCCTATTTTAATAGGAGATGACACTCCTTTGAAAGTATGTGGACAAGGTAGAATGGATCTAGATAATGGATTTTTCTCTAATTTCTTACATGTTTAAAATGTATCCATAATTACTCTCAATCTATCGTATCACACACACAGACAAAGGGAACTCGATATAGTTCACCATAGGCTTGATGCTTATCTCTAAGGTGTTATATGGTTCCGAAGTTGTTATAAGGATATGGATCACCACTCTAGGTTATATACCTCTTCTCATTTTTTTCATAAATTTGATTTTATTGTTACCCTAACACATGCA
>APFE030363084.1:0-13084 GCA_000404065.3 Pinus taeda | reverse complement strand
GGTGGCACTGTAAAGAACTCATGAGAAATGAAGTCTGCCCATGGAATGCCCTGCTGACTCAACTGATGAGAAACAATGGGCTGGATGAGACCATGATGGCACAAACTCCTATGCTGCTGCGCTGGGGACTGCCTCTGAAACACGGACACCATCCTCTGAATGTCCTGGAAGAAGAAAACCGGGATGTTCATCATCCTCACTCGGGTGAAGTGCATCAACAGGCGAATGTGACAAGAGAAGACCTATGAAAATCTTCCCTCGCATGTAAAGTAATGCATGATAAGCCGCATGATTGGAGCATACTCCCCCCGGAGGAATCTGAAGGGAAAGACCCCTGACAAGTGACTCATGAATGCTGGCCTGACATACGGCTCAAAATAAACATAATCCAGCATTTTGCGCTTGGGCCACACCTCACCCACATTTGGTATCCCGGTAGCCTCTGAAATCACCTACGGAGATAATACAAAATTCACCCCTACAAGAGTGACCTGCCCATCATGAAGGTGCAAAACAAATAAGCGGGTCAACTCCCTGTGGTGCTGAATCTGAGCAAGCCTCTCACAGAACTGAAAACATGACATAAAATGGAAACAATTCACTGCCATAGGACAGGCCTGCAATTGTGCCAAAGAGGTGGGTTCCTCTCTCCTATGATGACCACCTTTGCCACCCTTACGAGGCCTCTGCTGTACCTCGATTTCTGTGGAAGAAGACTGGTCATCACCTTGCTCATAGGTTTCAGTGGTTGACATGGTTCTTTTGAGCAAATTGAAGCAAATAGATAGAGTAAACTACTGCCCTTGCCTGCAAAAATGCTGAGAAGTATGCTGTTTTCAAGGGGAAAAAATCATGAGGGAAATGTTAGGGGAGGGATTTTTAATAAGGAATGGGAAAATATGTAAAAACAGGGATTTTTAAGGGATAATTCACAAAATGTCAAACATATCATCTCATCTTCCATCATTAGGAAATTCTTTGCAAAGAAATACTTTATTAGGATTTAGTCATAGGGGAATAAGACTTCTTTTACATCTTGTCATAAGGGAAAAGGGATCTTAATTGAACAGGACTTTAGGGAAGAGGTAGAGAGGAAAACAGGGCTTGGTTTTGGGGAGACACAACAATACTCTTTTGCAAACAATATTTACAGCAATATGTCCATTTTATACATATACAAAGCTGCATTTTTTCTTGTTTTTGCTATGGATATGCAACAGCAGTGTGCCTTCTATTTTCCAATGACTATGCACAGCAATATCTTTTTTTTTATATATTTGGTCATTTTGCCATATTATTGCTCTTTTCTCTTTTTACATAACATTTTTTATCCTTGCTATTGTTCATTTATTTTCCTTGCTGTGTGGAGGGTATTAGGGTTTGGGTAGAATACATGAAAGGGCATTAGGGTTTTGTAAGGATTTGGGGTCGCATAGCGGGGGAGGGATAGGGTTTTAGGAATTTTGGGATGAGAATTTAGTATTTATTGCAAATGAGATAAGATATAAACATATTATGACATTTGTGAATTTAATAGGAAACAGGGAGGGAATAAATAGGGATTTAAAGCCTTGAAAAAACATCAACCCTAGCATAATGCCTACATGAACAAGCAATCACCCAAATCCATTTCTCCTTACATTTCTTGGTGATAAACGTATATATGCAAGCCCATCATTTCATGTTTCAAACATTCAAACGCACTAGAAGACCCTACCTCGATCAATTGAGCAAGCAAGAGGGCAATTTAGTCGATTTGGAGTGGTTCTGTAGAAGATAGCTTAAGTGGTCGCACCCCTGCTCTGAGTGGTCGCGCCCCGCCTGAGTGGTCGCGCCCTTTAGAAAAATGCACTGCAGAGGGGTCGCTGAGTGGTCGCGCCTGTGAGAATGACTCCAACTTTCTGCAAATCGCCTCTTTTGACCTCTCACTCATTTTTGCAAGCTCTCAAATGCATAATGAGGCTATTTAGAGGGAAATTTACTCTTTATAGGCCCAATTTGAAGAAAAAAAATTAACTTACCAAACCCACTTTCTAATGTTTTTGTTTTGACATTCACTTTAACACTGTTTTGAGTTCACTTTGTCCTGAATTTGATCTTTTGAGTGCTTTAACTTCGTTCTTTTTGCAGGTTGACCATTTGATGGACTCTGGCGAGGAGACCAGGGTTATTGCCGGCATTTTGAAGAATTTTGAAAATTTTCCTTATTTTTTGCAAATTTCACATGACCTTGGGTTTAAAAACAGGGTTTTTAAATCCAAGGTATAAATGAGCTGTACCTGATGAAAAAATATCAATGGAACATATTTACATACCTCCTTCCGGCTTGCTGGGACTATTAGACCTTTGACTCATGACCTTGCAGTGATTTTTGACCAAAACCCTAGACCTAAGACTTGGGATTTCAACAAAGCAAAACAAATGTGACACAAGCTCATTAACTGATATGACCTGATCCAGCAAAGCCAAGAAGGGAACAAGGACCAGCTCCTCCATCAGTTTTATGGCATGCCTAACTGGATGAAAAACTGACAGTGATGAGACACCTACCTATGCATAATGCAAAGAGATTTTGATCACCGATGGAGGGCTCAAGACCGACACTAACAACGTCTACTACATTTATATTTACAAAACTCACAGAAAAAATAATATTTAAAAATATAGCTATAGCTCAGTGCATTCGATAACCTGAACATTCTATATCAGTGCACACAAGTTATACGTGTGCATCGGTTCATAAGTGTGATGCACCACGATGAAAATTTAAATTTGTGAACCAATAGAATTACGCCATACATATGTGCACACTGTTAATTTTTCTAAGGGCTATATTGTTATTTACTTTGATAATTTCATTTCATTATTTCCATATTAAAGTCACCCCAAAACATCATGAAATTATTCAAATTTACATCATTATTCAGCAACATATGCAACTATATACAAAGAACATTATCATTATCAAGGCAGCAGGACATAACAATAGAAGAAAAGAATTCACACATAGAGACACCAGGATTGGTCAAAGACTATGGAAAAACCCACTATGGGGAAACCATTTAAAATTCTTTTTCTTATTAGATTCTCATTGAATGATTCAACAAAAGAGAGAGTACAATAATCCATATCTTCATCCATACAACTATCCAGCAAAAATAAATAAACAACATTCATGAGATGAACCCAATAATCCAATAATGAAAACCCTGATTCATAAGCTTGTAATCGATTGTCTCTATCTGCGATCAACTACCAAACTCTACGGTGAACTGAAATCTGTGGTCAACTTGACAAAATTCAAAACCTTCTTTCCAAATGCAAGGAAGACATGTTGCGCATGCAGCTAAAAGGCTTCAACATCACGGATGAGTTGACTAGTGTGTGGTTGCAGCCGATATTTCTCCGTGACATGCCTGCTGCTAGGACCCAAAACCTAAAACAAATATGCGATCTTTAGACCTTGCAATTTCACCTTGGTGTGAACCTATTCTCCGAAAACCTACCTCAAACCCGTGTGAGGCAAAACCAAGGAAATTAATAGAGTAATAATCCAAGATGATTGTCAATATGAGTGTCACTTGACTTATATTTATAGGCATCCATGAGTTTCCAAATTTATTTAGCACCAAATTGATCAAATGTGCACATGTCATATTTAATTCAAAAATACACTTTCCCTTATCCAAATTGAGGGCTTCAATAGTAAAAATTGGACCTCTTGAAAAAAGGAATCTAGTCCCATTATTGGAAGTTGTCACTAAGCTACCAAAAATTAACACTCCCTATCATCTAGGGAGAAATTCCAATCCTGACATCATATCATGTCCCATCTCAAGTATCTTGACATCAAATGTCATCACTGCTCACCTTGGTTCATCTGCTTGTCCCTGCTTATCTCTTGCTTGTCTCTACTCATATTCTTAACATTCTCGAATCTAAAATAAGAATAATTTGACATCAGAGGGGAGCTTAATATAACACCCTATATTCATCAGGGAGCCACTGATATCACCCGGAATCATTGTCAGTGAGGAGCTTAATTCTACCATCCAGGAAACCTCTTCCAGCAAGGAGCCAATGCTAACTTGGGAAACTTTGCTAGTGGGGAGGCAATGCAATGATCTAAGAAACTCTATCAACGAGGAGCCAATTCTACGACCCGTGAAAATATGCCAACAAGGAGCTAATGCTATGACCCAAGAAAATTTTCCAACGGGGAGCCAATGATATGACCTCTGCTAGTAGGGAGCTAATGGTTCGACACGGGAAACTATACCAATGGGGAGCCAATTCTATGAATTGAAAAAATCTACTAGTAGGGATCCAATGCTTCGACACGGGAAACTATACCAATGGGGAGCCAATTCTATGACTTGAAAAAATCTACTAGTAGGGATCCAGTGCTTCGACATGGGAAACTATACCAATGGGGAGCTAATTCTATGACTTGAAAAAATCTACTAGTAGGGATCCAATGCTACGACCTGGTAAAATATGCTAGCAAGGAGCCAATGCTACAAAACTGGGAAACTCTACCAATGATGATCCAATGCCACTACCTAGAAAATTATACTAGTGGGGAGCCAATGCTACTACCCAAGAAACTCTTATGATTTAGCCAACATGAAATTTATAGATTAGTGTTAGAACACTTGCACCTCTAGCTTGAGCAGGATTCTACTTGACATAAATATTAAGGATCACACCTAACTCAAGCAAGCAACACCCATTGGTCAAATGGGTGGGAAAGACATATGCTAACTAGTTTATACTTTGCATATAACAAGATAGGAGATAAATATCTCCTACCCTATTGTCCAGAGATCCCTCAACCCCTGGAGCCCTGCATCTCAATTCCTCACCCTAGGAGCTTATACAGGGGGAAGAGTTAGATCAATGTTCTTAATAAGTCCTGCTCTTTGTAGATAAGAAACATATCATCATACTCATATATGGTACCTGCTTAATCATCATATCACAATCAAATCAGATATTAGATCAAACACTATCGCATTAAACTTTATCAATCCATCCTTATGACCATAACATGAATAATTTTTCCACTAAATATGGATTCATACATCAGGGATAAGTCATATAAGTTCCATCCATTCATTATGATATTATTGCATACTAAATAAGAACTTCTTATACTTCAATCAATGTGCCAAAGCAAATGAAGCCAATAGAAAATTAATGTGGACATAAATCATTGAAAGTCACTATGCCTACATAACACTGCCATCAAGGCAAATCATCAGTGATCAAGTACCAAATCAAATCAAAACTCTAACTTCCTATCACTATGAATTCAATCAATCCATAAGCCAAAAAATATTTATGAACCATCAAGAATCATGTCAAACTTCTAAAGAATCATCAATCATCCAAGAAAATATTCTCATTTATACTAAGTCAAGACAATAAGATAAATTTTGTCAAACCCTTGCAACTATTATCAGATTCTGTCATATACTAGCTTCAATGATCAAATCCAAATTACATACTGATATGCATAATTTTGTCCCCTGCAAACACAAGTTTAGCCAACACATTCATATTCGCTATAGTAAGTCAAAACTTCCCTTCTCATAGGAAATTCTATTGTTTGCTTCATGTTTGTAGGACTGTTATACTCCTGCTGTACTCTTGATCCCATGCATAAGACTTCAGCTTTTGAGACCTACAGGCATACCCATACCCATATACCTTCTTTTGTGTTGTTGTGAGCCTTATAATTGCACTGATAAGCTTGCTTCCATGTGGTTGGGGCTTATACTAAAGGAAAACCTATTTTCTTAGACTAGAACTTGCTGTAGACCAACAATGTCAGACATTTGTCTATTTATGTCCAAAAAACTTGTTTCAATAGTAAAGAATCTTCTATACGTTTAATTCAAATGACAATAGGTGTAATGATATTATTAAGAGTCTTCCACTTAATGATAAGTCACTTATACTTCATCATTATCAACCTATCTATCCTAATACTATTGTGCATCAACAAAACTCTTAGACAATAAAATCAAACTATATCAAGTTCTAAAACATATATCCATCATGGCCATAACATGTTAGCACCAACTACTTCATCATCAAATATTAACATGAAATCAAACTTACATCAAGGGTTATAGTCTTATGATTAGGATAACTAATATGTGTATTGTAAAATATCATAACACTATATGACTTATATAACTTATTCCATCAAGCCAGGGCATCCATATTTACAAAATTGTCAAAATTACTAAGCCAAGTTGAACAAGGAGATCTTGAGAAATAGTCATATTGTTACACTTATATCATCATGGTTATCATGATTATCACAAAAACTATAAATAATATCAATCTACCATATAAGAATCAATGTGTCATCCTTCTTCATAAGACTAGGAAATCCATTATGTCTAAAATGAAAAACATGCTTGCCAAATATCAAGTATACCAATATATCAAAGATTAAAGTTCCTAAGTAGTTTCACCATGACTCAATACCGAATGTACCATCTCATCATAAGTACCATGAATCGAATTTATTTTCATATGCATGCATGATCTATATATACCTTACCTTGTCATCCAATATTGCAAGTGAAACATAAAATTGGAACAATGCACCATACATACCTTGTAGTATTCAAATACTTGTGCACCTTCTTATTTGACATAGGCAGTTGTAACACTTTGTCAATTTTTCATCAGATGCCTCTTTTCCTTTTCGAGCACTAGCTCTTATCTTCCTACACTAGCCATGATCCTCAAGAAGGATCCACTTATCATAACTCATCAGGAGGCTACAACTATCTAAATACTCAAATATATATGCAAGAAGTATAGGTCATAATCAAATCAATAAACTCAAACAGGAATAAATCAAAAAGAGGTAACATAAATATAAAAGATACATATCTTTAAAGGGAGGAGATCAAATCCATCTTGAACCAACCTCTAACAAACAAGGCCATCAACATTGGCACAATATTAGAACATCTTCAAACTAATCATGTTCCAAAACTTCAAAACTCAAGCAATCATTTTATACTAAGGTTTCTTCCAAACCCTAACCTCATGTCATCCATCAAACCCTAATAACCATATTTCGAAAGGGTTTCCTTCAAACCCTAGTATTCTTTAAGGCCTCCTCCATCTTTTCTTGCTTCCATGAAAGGTGTATTCTTAGGGTTGATCTCAATGGATTTTCTTCATTCCAGTTTGATACTATGTTAATTTTTCTAAGGGATATATTGTTCTTTGCTTTGATAATTGCATTTCATCTTTTCCATATTAAATTCACCCTACAACATCATAACATTATTTTGATTTACATCACTATTCAACAACATTTGCAACTATATAGAAAGAACAATATCATTATCAATGAAGCGACACATAAAGGAACAATAGAAAAAACACATTTACACATAGAGACACCAAGATTCTTCGTCTTATTAGATTCTCATTGAATGATTCAACAAAATAGAGAGTACAGTAATCCATATCTTCATCCATACAACTATCGAAAAAAAACTTAACATTCTTGAGATGAACCCAACAATGACAATAATTAAAACCATAATTTAGAAGCCTATAATCAACTGTCACTATCTATGGTCAACTGCTGAAATTTTGTGGTGAACTAAAATCTGCAGTCAACTTGAGGAAATTCAAAACCTACATTCCAACCATAGGGAAGATGTGTTTTTCATGCAGATTAAAGGCTTCAGCCGCATGGATGAGCCAACCAGCGTGTGGTTGCAACCAATATCTCTTTGTGACATGCTTGGGGCTTGGACCCAAAACCCTAAAATATAGATGCGAGCTTTGGACAATGCAATTTCACCTTCGTGCAAACCCATTCTTCATGGATTTGCCTCAAATCTATGTGAGCCAAAACCAAGGAAATTAATAGAATAATAATCGAATATGCTTATCCAAATTAGGGTCACTTTAATTATATTTACAGCCTTTGATGGTTGTCCAAATTTTTTTATCTCCAACCGGATCAAATTTGCACATGTGGGACTTAATTTAAAACTTCACTTTCCATTATCCAAATTGAGTGCTTCAATAGTCAAAATTATTGCTTGTGAAAAGAGGAATCTAGTCCCATGATTGGAATTTGTCACTAAGCTATGAAAGGCTAACACACACCAATGTCAGTGTGGTTTTCTCTGACAACACACCAAAGTTGGTGTATGACTTTGTTTTGGGCGCATGGGTGAATTTTTTTAATTGAAAGTTATGTTTCCATACTTATAAATGTGTTTTTCATTTAATAATTTATTTTATTTTGTTTTATTTATGAGGCTGATGTATTTTATATGTGAATCATGAATCAAAGACGTCAGCAGAGGGAGAAGTAGTAGGAGTAGGAGAAAATGGTTGAGCAATACAATATGGTGTGAGCATGGGAGTCCAAAGAGAGGACAAGGGATTTATATCCTTGCCCTATTACTGCAATGACCTGAGTTCTCTTAAGGAATGAAGGAATCCTCAACTACTATGAGGAGGATACATCTGTGAAGGCATAATCTGTCTTATTGGTGCATTTGATTCGCTAATGGAGTGTCTAGGAGTAAGGTTTCCATGTCAATCCTTGGGTGTGGTATAGGCTCTCTGAGGAGGGAATGTACTTTATCACTGGCCTATCTAGGAGAGGGGTAGATTTCCCCAGTTTCTTGATGTCCCCCATGGGGTTGCAACTGAGAGACAACTTTCCTACACTCAGATATGTCGGGCCCCATGTACTATGTCCAACATATTTTGAGGTGCATGGTGGACAACTATGGATTTATTATTTTTCTACGTAGGAGGTTAGGTGTCTCTCATTATTAGTCACCACCATTACACACTTTAGTAGTGACGGGAAGCGTATTAGTTTCCTTATTGTATATTATGTTGATTCTTTGATTTAGGTTCCACATTATATGAGATGGTTTGCCATTTTTTTGAGGCAGTTTTTTATGACTTTATATAGATGTCATATGTTAATACATGGGAGGGAGACCATCCCTTTCAATTAAGAGATTTTATGTTTATTTTTTGATAGGTTTCTAGAGATGAGGCCTACATTTGACTGTTTCCATCCTAGGCCGATCAATGAGGTATAGATGCACATGTGGGGGTGGGTGATGCGTAAGTAGGGCCTGCTGGAGTATTTGACTAGGATTTTCGCCCAGGCACTGTAGATACTAGCTAGTGACGATGACCATGCATTTGTTTCGTTGGAATTTACGTATGTGGGGATTGATTGGAGACAATGTCTGAACATCTTCTTCACATCAAATCCAGATTATATAGGTAATGTTAGTGTTTTCTTTAAAATAATCTAGTTTCATTTTATCGTTGTAATTAATTAGAATAAAATTTATTATAACATATTCTTTAACTTGTTTTATTAAATTTTTTAACAAAATTGTCTAATAATTGTCGTGTAGTATATATTTTGTTGACATTGACACATTCGATTGGGACATGCCTCCTCCCCCATCGGATGGAGGAGATGAGGAGATGGGTGATGCCCAAGAGGGTGAGGCACATCCTCAAGGGGTCGTAGGTGTCCCTCCATTTAAGAAAAAATAGAAATAAAATTTTGTACACATATAAAATTAATCTCGAGAACCATATAACCACAATCTAAATTTCAATATAGTTTTCAATCCATTTTTCAAGAATAAGGCAACTTTAAGCGGAAAATGTATACTATGAACTACTATAACTCATGTGGATGCATCTTAAAGGATAATTTGAGATTAATAGGCCATTTTATGTGAAAATAAAATTTCAGATAGCTTTTAAACTTGGCTGGTGTGCTTATTAGATTAAACTGCATTGATGCATTTAAATAATACTAGCACTAGGGTGTTCAATTAATACCTGCACCGATTTTCGACATTATGAATAAAAATTATATTATCATATTAGTGCTCTTGTAAAAAAATGCATTGATGTGTTTCAAAAAAATGACACTGATATGTCTTTGTTTCCAGATTTTAGAAAATAAAAATGAATACAACTATCTCAGTGCTCTTATAGCAATTAGAACACCAATTCTTTTAAATAGAAACTGCATTCTTGCATTAAAACAATTAATTGCACTATTTCAGGATTTCACAATTTTTTTTTATGTCATGTCGGTGCGTTGAAAAAATTTGTCACCCCAGCAATGTTTGTGCACTTTTCTTATAAACATACTGGTGCACTTGACTATCGAATGCACTGATGTTCAGATAAATTGAAAAAAACACAATTTTTTTTTCTTTTTAAAATTATAAAACAAGCAGTAATTGATTTTTCAGAATCTAATTTCATAAAGTCTTTTAAATAGTAAAAATTTATTCACTATTTCATTATTTTCCCCAAATTTCAAGGGATTAGTTTGTAAGAGATACATACTAGGAGCATTGTGTTGCAACAAAATACTTTGGAGCAACAGAACTATCCAAAAGATTAGAAGTTGAAAGGTATGGTGATTCACTCAAAACCCTGCATAGTAAAAATTTTAAATTTTATTATTGATTTTACTAATAATTTTTTTTTACAGATTCTATTAAGTAAATTAAAAGAGAGATAATTTGCAAAACACAACCAAGAGCATGTGGAAGCACAAAATATTTTGGAACCATAGAAGATTAGAATTTAAAGTATAGGTATTTTTTCAAAACCGATAGCAAAATTTAATTTTACTATATATTTTATATTTGTTAATTATTCAAAAAAATAAATAAATTAAAAACCATGTATAAATAAAAAATTACTATTGATTTTGCTAGTAAATATTTTTATGATTTCCGTTCCTATTTAAATTTATTAAAAAAAAATCAATACTTATCTTAAACCCTTGCTTTTTCCTGCAAAATTTCACCTTAGGGTTTAACTTCCTCTACCACTTCATAATTAGGGTTTTTCATTTTAGGCATTTTAGATTTAATAGGTTTATGTACTTACTATATATAGGGTGTTTAACATGTAAAGTAGGGGAATCACTTATTTAATTAAATCCAAACCCTCTTGGCCCTGTCTGTTAAAAAAAAATAGATATGTGTTCCATGGTGCACCCTATGTAATATAATGCATTGGTGTAGCCTGTGTAATACAACACACCGATATATTATAACACTGTCGGTTTTGTACAATTTGTTCATCATTGCTCCCGGTGTAATATAACACATCGACGCGCCTCTTCAAAATTGCATCGTTAAATTATTTCGGTGAATTTAGCGTTACAAATCACACTGTCATAATTTAAAATTAATTTTCCCTAGCGATGCTGAACAATTAAACACCTATTGTGTTTAATGGGATAAACACACCGATGTGTTTATTTAGATAAACACACAGGTTACTAGAGCTATTTTTGGCTAAAAATTATTTGATTTATTTATAAAATATATTTAATGGCTTCTGTATTGAATCATACAAGTTGGATATTAGTAAAACATGTGTGAGGAGTTGTCGAGTAAGAAAAATATTGATTGACACAATGATAACACATCGAAAAAAGCAGAGAAGGAAAGTTCTTTGTAAATTATTTACAAAATTAATATTGACCTTCTAAAATTTTTCTATTAGGATTTTACACTCTTTTTCACTTATATAGAAATTATCTTATTGACCTTCTTAATTTTTATATAAGTGAAAAAGAGTGTAAAATCCTAATAGAAAAATTTTAGAAGGATGAATAGGGTGTGAAAAAATATTATTCAATGAGTTTTTTGTTGTTGTTGGATTTCTCGTTTATAATATACTTAAGTAATATTAGAATAACATGTTCAAACAATTTATTAATTCATATATATATTTAATGTTCTATAGAGAGAAACAACGAAAGAAAATATCAATATTGTTGTAAGAAAAGAAAAATTATAGAACATGTAAACGATGATGAATTGGTACTTAGCTCATTAAGAGTGGTGTTAGAGGTTATGAAAGGGGGGGGGGGGGGGCGGGTTATAAACCTGATGGATCTAGTGGAATGAATGTATACATGTACTTTCCAATTACAATACAAAAATCAATCTAATGATTCTAAGAACTAAATTATATCTAAACCACAGGAAGCGTTTTCAGAGCAATGGTCAATGACATATGTCAGACTTGTAATAAAAAAATCATACAACAACAAAAAATAATCTTTCAAAAGGAAATATTTCTAATTAAAATGATATTGTAGAATTATATGTATATGCTACTGCAAACAATTCATTTATTAATATCAATTGTGTTATATTTAGTTTTCATATATCAATATAAAAATAGTTTATTACATTTTTTAGGAAGATTATGGAAATCCCAAATGATCAACGAGATGATACGCGAATCATGCCAGTGGGAATGTCCAAAAAAGTGTGCAAGGAGATGGTCAAAGAAATGGAAATAATTGACTCACAGGAGGACCCATCTCAACAAAATGTGCTTCAAATGTATGTAATCATGATTGACTTTTTACATACAAAAAATAATTTAGCATTAAATATTAACTTTTAATTATTTTCTTGCAAAAAAGGAAAAGAAAACATAACTCATTCAACACATAAAACATGACAAGGAAGAAAAGCGTCGATTTCAAATTTTGTGAGTAATTGTTAATATTTTCTTATAACAACTCAAGGTTTCATTTTTGTATATTTTAAGTTTTTTTACAACAACCATCCTTGAATGTCTTCAAATAGGTGCTAACATACAAAGAAGAGCCATAGAAAGAATTGATTGACATTGGGTTAAATATGGGTTGCGAGTATATGTTGATATATAAAAAATCAATTGTCGGATTTGTAATTATCTATGTTGATTTACTTTTCTAATTTTATAATTAATAGAACAAAAAATCCATTATATTAAATTTATGATTTATAATGGGGTTTAAAACATGTAGGAAAAAAATTTATGGAACTCCGCTAGAAGAAGACTTGTTGCAACAAGGCATGAGACTTGGTTTTGAAACCATGTGCACAGTTTATGAGTCACTTCTTGCTATAGTACATTTCTATTTGATTTACATTTATGTATATTATTTATTTTAATTTTCATTATTCTCACCAGTGTAGATACACTCATTACACTTTAAATTTATGTTTAT
>APFE030363080.1:36556-61225 GCA_000404065.3 Pinus taeda | reverse complement strand
ACTGGCCATAGCCCTTTTCAGGTGGTTTGGGATTTCCAGCCACTATGCCCCATTGATGTGGCCATGCCACTTGCAGCTACTCACATGAATTCAGCTCATGTCCAGTCCGAAACAGATAAGGCCACCAGCTTCATTGAGCGCATCCAACATATTCGCCAGCAGGTCCATGACATTCTTGAGAAATCAAATGCCAAGTACAAGTAGCGACATGATCAACATCGGGTGCCACACAAGTTTCAGGTGGGCGACAAAGTCTGGTTGCATTTGCAAAAGGAACGCCTTACTGGAGCCTATCGGAAATTAAGACCACTCCGATATGGTCCTTACACCATTACTAAGGCTATGGGAGACAATGCATTTGAGCTCAGCATTCCCCCATTCCTTGGCCTGCACCCAGTGTTCAATGTGGACCGCCTTCGGCCATACTTTCCACCATTACTAGACACATCCGACCTTGCAGAACAGCTCCAACCCACAGAATTAAATCCAGATTGCATGGAACAAGCTGCAACTGATCGGATCATGGACACACAGATCAAGAACACCCGCCAACAGAATATCCAACTGTACCGAGTTTTCAAAGCAGGCCAACTCCTTCAACAGGGCAAGTGGTTCACCAGGGAACAGGTTCAGCAGAAGTTTCCTCATCTCATGGGGGAGCTCAACGCAATGGGGACCATTGCTTCCTAAGGGGGGAGGAATGATCCAGGTGGATATTGGTGGCCACCTGCCAAGTCCACATGGACCCCCACCATTATCTTTCTCAGCATTTTCAGTTTCCTTAATTGTAGCACAACTTACTATTTTTAGCAGTTTTTCGGGTCCTGAACTTCCGGAGCCGTTTTTGAGGCCCTAAACGATGTTTTTTGGGGAATCCGGAGGCAACATGGGTCCATGTGAAACATGGACCGGTGTTGCTGTTCCAACAATGATAGTGCTCGAATAGATCTTTCTAATGAGCTATTGTACGCGTCAAACGGAGATCATATGCTAAAGTTACGACCCCGGGAAGTTGATGTACCAACTTACCCCCAAACGGGGCCCACAGTTTGGCGTTTCATCTCCTAGGGTTAGGTTTTGGAATGTTAGGGGTTTTTCATTGTTTCTCAACAATAAATAGGCCTTCGAGCCTCATTGTAAGTCAGTTCAGAGGCATGTAGCCAACACATCTCTTCTCAGAGATAAGCTACCATCGCCCTAGCTAGTTTATTTCCATTTCTGGTTGTACGCATATTTCAGTATTTTCCATTAATGAAATGAAGTATTAGTTCCGCTGCATATTTGTGTATATGGTTATCTCTGTAATTTGTTGTGTTCCTGTTTAAATCCGGATCAACTGATGTAGCCACAATACATTTCACTTGTTTTTCCGTTGCTGACTAAGCCACGGATGCAGAGATGGGTTGACCTTATGGTTCGATATGTTGGTTAGCCGCAGGTTTCTTTCTCTGATGTCTTCTTCGAGTGGTTCAACCATCAAGAAATGGTTTATGTTGAGTGCTCATATGTTGGTATGGATTTTCGTGGTGACCCAGATTTGGTGCTACTGGCTGGCGAGCAATGGAGTTTTATAGGTAAAATCTCTGACCATAGTCCTGTTTATTGCTTTTATAATTTTCTTTTGTTTTCTTTCATCCAAGACTAATAAAAACTCATGTGTTCATGCAGATATCAGACTAGTGTGACCAGCAGTGCACCTAAGAGCACCAGCTGTCGTCCCAGCAGGAGAGGCTGTATGGAGGGCTGTCCTTTACGACCTGGATGTGGCCGGGACTCTTGCAGCATTGCAGGATCAGATCAAAGGCCTCACTCTTATTATCCCGGATGTGAGGACTGACAAGCTACCTCTGAGATTACAACGACATACTACTGGCATGCCACGTCGATGGACTAAGCTTTTACGCATGATTGCACAGGCAGTGACTTGTTATCACCATCACCATTAGACTAGGGTGCTCCCTAGAATTTTGAGTTTTTGGGTCATTTGACCGACTTTGTCTTAGACACAGAACACTATGTGTAAACCATACACAGTTATATATGCATTTTTAATTTTCGGAGCATTATTTTGGTTAAGTTATATGATCCTGATGCAAATATTGATGAAATGCTTTTCTTTTATAAATGTCTCAAATGTCTATCTAACACATAATTTGCCAATGAATCTGTTAATGTGTTTAAGTTTCTAGAAATATGTTGATATCGGATAGAATCGAACTATCTTTCCAAAATCTTGACCCTTAGGAACATGCGATAGATAGCTGGATTTCGCACGGAATAGATGCCGACAAGATGTAGAATGACGAGTTGTGAGCCTAGCTTGACAACAAGTTGGCACATGCTATGCGAAATGGCATCAGAGAGGAGCTCTATCAACGCACTGTATTCAGCGATGTTGTTTGTTGATCGGCCAATACATACCCCTATGAAACTCACCAATTCGCCACTTGGATCGAAGATGGCCCAAGCCGCAGAGGATAGGTTCTACGAACTACGACTTGCTCCGTCAGCATATCCAACAAATAATTCCAATAGGTTTGACATCTACAACAAATGAAAAAGTGGATTAGCTAACCAAAACGATTACCCTTAGCAAAAACAAAAATGTAACAAAAGAATATGAAGAGGTTATTATACTGATTCAAGCATAGTAACACTTAAGGTACAAATCGTTTCGGGGTTGCGACAGTGGAATCCCATCATAGTCTACTAACTCGTAAGCTCCTTTTGCTAATTCACGCTTAACAACATAGGGGCCCATCCATAAAGACTGGAACTTACCTACTCCCAATTTATCGGATTCCTGGCCGTAAAGTAAGACCAGATCACCTTCTGAGAAGACACCGAGTTTGACATTCTTGTCAAACTGCGCCTTGATTCATTTCTTATGTGCTTCGTTAGCTAAGGCAGCATCACGACAGGTTTCATCAAGTTGGATTAATTCCAAGAAATGAGCCTCTTCTTCTGAAGTTCCAGGGAGAAGATCGACTGCGAGTTTGAGGGACGAGATTTCACACTGAACTGGTAAGATTGCTTCCAAGCCATAAACCAGTTGAAAGGGTGTAAAACTGGTCACATTTCTCACCAATGTCCGGTACGCCCACAAGGCTAAGTACAGGATGAGGTGTAAACTCCGTTTATGGACTCTAATCATCCTTTGCAGCATGTGTTTCAAGACTTTATTGATTGCCTCAACTTGCCCGTTAGCTTGCAGATAATACAGATTAGAGCTGTCATGGTGCAGTCCTAATTTGGCAGCCAACTCAACCATCATGTGATTGCAAAAATTTGATCCATGATCTGTGACTATAGCCTGTGGAATGCCGAATCTGGAGACTACATGATTGAAAAAGAAAAGAGAAGCCATTTCAACATTGTTGTTTAATGTAGGCATTGCCTCGACCCATTTCGTAAAATAGTCAACTGTGACTATGATATACCCATGCCCCCCGACCGAGGTGGGGTTACATGTCATGAAATCTATGCCCCATTTGGCAAATGTCCGAACAACAACTACTGGCTGCAAAGGTGTGGGTGGTACTCTAGTTTTGTGATCGAAGATTTGACAAGCATGGCAACTTCTAACTGCGGTTATGCAATCCTTGAACATTGTTGGCCAGAAGTATCCTGCTCGTAAAATATTTTGTGTTGTAGCGTAACCAGATTGATGCCCCCCACACGCACCTGAATGACAATCATTCAAGAAATTTTCAGCCTCCTCATGGGTGAGGCACCTCCACAGAACTGTATCGATACCACAATGATAAAGTGTATCACCAATGATCATGTACTATTTTGCTTGGTATCGAGTACGTCGTTTCTCTGAGCGGGAGGTATTAGACCTATATGTTTGGGTCTAGAGATAGATGATTATATCTCCATACCACTGATCGGTTGAAGATATCAGAAACAAAGATTCATCCACGATTGTTTCATTGGATGTTGAATCATTGGACAACGATGGGAAGTCACATAGTAACTCCGCGAAAACCAGGGCTTTCTTTGATTTGGATTTTATGAATTCCAGATAAAACTCTTGCAAAATTGCTATCCATTTGGAATATTTTCCCCCCAGTAACTGTCGCGACAAGATATAATTCATGGGGTTGTAATCTGACAAAATGGTTGTTTTTCGAAAGAGGATATAGTGTCAAAATTTTTGTATCGCTTGAATAGCTACGAGAGCCAGCTTTTCAACATAGGAGTACTTGGTTTCTGTATCATTTAAGTTTCGAATTAAATAATAGATAGGATGTTCAATTCCATTGTCTTCTTGAACTAAAACCGTTGCTATGGTCATATCTGCTACAGCCAGATATAGGTTAAAGTATTTTTGATAATCAGGAGCATACATTAATGATTCCTTTATTAGGGATTCCTTTAGAGCATAAAAGGAAGCTTGCGCAACCTAATCCCAGATGAAGGGTACTTCTTTTTTCAATAGACGCGTATAACCTTTAGCAAGTTTGGCGTAATTTGGAATGAACCTCCTTAGAAAGTTTGCTTTCCCTTGGAGTTTATGAATCTGAAGCAAATTTGAAGGTGGAGGCAAATCAATGATTTCCTAAACCTTACACAAGTCCAGAAAAATCCCATCCTTTGAGACTACAAAGCCAAGTAAATGAATAGAATCGACACAAAACACACATTTGTGTGGATTGAGTCATATCTTGTAGTGTCGGAAACATAGAAATATCGCTCTCAAATGGTGTGGATGATCGATCCGCTTTCTTGAATGAGTTGGAAGATCGTCGAGATATGGTTGAACGATGTTTTTTATGTCATGGAAGGCATAACTCATTGCCCTCTAAAAGGTTTCCCCTGCGTTCTTTAAACCAAAAGGTAGCTTGCGGTATGCAAATGTACCCCACGGTAAATGCAGTCTTTGACCGGTCCTATGGGCAGATATTTATTTGATTATACCCAGAAAATCCATCCATAAATGAAAATATTTCACATCCGGCACATTCATCAATTATCTGGTCAATGAAGGGTGTAGGGTAGTTGTCTTTTGTACAAGCTTGATTTACATCCCTATAATCGATGCACACTCTAATCTTTGCTTGCTTTTTCATTACAGGAACAATATTTGATACCCAATTGGTTAGAGGAACTGGGTAAATGAAACTAGCATGGAGAAGTTTTTCAACTTCTACCTTGATGGCAGCGACTTTGTTGGGGTGCACCTGTCGAAGCCATTGTCGTACTAGTTTGACATCTGGATACATCTTAATTTCGTGTTCAACTATGCTCGAGTCAATTCCTGGCATTTCCTCATATGACCATGCAAAGACATCTCTAAACTCGCAAAAGAGAGTGTAATATACTTCCAGTTCTGAAGGAGAACAAGATTTGCCGACATGAATATTCTCTACAACATTTGGTTTGGTCGAGATATTGATGGCGATAGTCTCTTCAATATTGGACAAGTTTCGCTCAAAATGCATCATATATATAGTATTTGATAGGAAATCAAAAACTGAAGGATGATCAAGGTCGCTGGAACAATCTTCTTTGTAATTTGGAAAATGGGAACGATGGTGGTAATCTTCCCATGGTGCCCCGTCAATCATCAATGACTGAAAAATTCCTTCATCTGTAGAATGTAAATGTGACCAAGGATTTGAAGAGGTACCATATTCCTTAGACCTATCTATCCAAACACTTGATGAGCGTTGATTTGGGTTCGCCTCCCATGCCAAAAACATTGATTGCTACAATATTTCTATTAGGCTTGGAGGCAAAACCGCGCGATGATCCATGCTAATATCATGATCAGACATCTTCTGAATGGAAGACACCATATTGTAGTTTCCCACTGTGGCCATTTCCGCCAGATTTCTTGGTGGCGGTAGGGCAAAAGTACCCATCAATGTAGGGTATTTTAGTAGGCCTACTCTGATATTTTGAAGCGACTGAGAGCTCCCGTGGATCATCAGAATGCTTCCCGTAACTTGTGAACTGTTGGGGAGAAACGTTTGTTGGTCGACAATTGTAATTCCTCCTTGGAAAGGAAATGTAATATTTCTGAAGTATGTCGACACAAAAATAGCCATAGCATATATCTAGGGCCTTCCCAGTAGGATGTTGTAATCGAGGTTTCCATCAATAAATTCAACATCAATTTCTACTATTTTGTCCCCCACTTCGGTTTTCAAGTTACTTAAAATCCCATATGGAGTGTATGTTCGTCCATCAAATTCTTTTAATGTCGTCGACAATCAAGACAAGGGTGTTGAACCTAATGTTTTCCAGCAACTCATTGACGTAATACATGTAGATGCTCCCTCATCAATAATTGTTCGATGAACAATTTTGTTGAGGGCTTTCACTTGAATAAGGAAAGCAAGTTGAGCTGGTAACTGCGGGTCATATCCTTTATGATTAAAGGTCACAAGATTGGAATTCGTTGGGTCAATCCCACCTATTGTTGATAATAGAGCCTGCTTCTGGGAGGGGCAATTTTGCAGTACCTCAAGTGTCGACATAGCAGATGGTGATTGGGCCAAGTCCTCTACTATATTATAATTTTGTGTTGCTCTCGCACAAGGATTAAATGTCAATTTGTGTACTACTCCCTTTGGCAGCTTTATTTTTAGCTCAGGAATGATGGATGGCACAACTTCGGTCGAAGTTGTTGTCAAACTACTAGGCTGATCAGTAGCCTTGTTGTTCGACAGCTGTGGATTCTCGTAATCTTTATTCCTTGTCGATGTCAAAGCATCATTTTGTTGTTTCGGAATGGACAACATAAGCACTTGGGACGGGGAAGGATTGTCACTAGAAACCAGATTAGTTCCTGGGTTTGGAAACAGATCAATCAATACCGCTGAGGTTTTTGATTTCTTTAAGAGTTTCCTAAGCTCAGCTTTATGTGGATAGTCTTTCGTTCAATGATCCTCATCACAGATAAAGCATGGATGACTTGGTTTCCTTTCTCCAGAAGGGTTTGCAAAAGATTTTTCAGGAGACGACTCCTCTTGTTTCTTATTTTTCCCTTTCTTTTTCTTCTTGCCTCTTAGTTTCTTCAATTCTTTGCCTTTGTCAGTCGACACGGCATTTACCTCCGAGGTGAGAAGTTATTCATTTTCACTTTGACTAGAAACCGTATGGGCCTTCTTTGATGTAGCCTTTACGATTTTCGTGTGGGTCATACCTATCACACCATCACCGACATGAGAGTATTTGTTTTATTTAGGAGGAGGAGGAACGGAAAACTCCGGTAGAGGAGTGTCAAGGATTTTGTCATAGAGCATGCCAGACTGAGTATAGATCAAGTCTAGATATTGTGCACAAGCAATGACTTGCTCTTCAGTGATGACCCCTCCCTTTGCCACATCTTCTGTGATATAAGGTAGAAATGACTTAATAAACCATTCAGCTAGCAGCTGATCAGGAACATATGTTTTTACCATTCTATGATGATGTCGCCATTCATGAATATGGTCGAATATGTGAGTGGCCATCATTTGTTTGAAATTGGTAAGAAGTTCTGTTCCTATTTCATACCTTATTGGTAACTAAAAATGGGTTAAAAAGGTTGTGGCAAGGGCACTGAAGTTATCGAATGAAGCTCTAGGCAATTCGATGTACCATTTTGCTACCGAACTAGTTAACGTTCACTGAAAAAGGAAAATCCTAATCGAATCATCATTTAGAGTGTTGGATGAACACCACAGATGAAAGGTCATCACATGATTCAATGGGTCTTCACCTGGATTTCCATTAAATTTAGGAATATCTGACAGAAGTTTGTGAGGAATCGCAGACCACCAAGGGGCATAAGCAATTGGATCGTGTGTTAGCCGATTTAGATCTGGTAACTCTAAAGTTTCCATGAAGGGCAACTGTTGATTCAGGTTTGGCAAAGCATACCCAGGATAAGATGGGATTGCTTGAGCAGTGGGTCTTTGCATACCAGCATAATGCATTTGATGTTGATAAATTTGGTAAGGTTGATGGTCATAACCATTATGATATGATTGATGTTGACCGTTTTGAATATACAGCTGCCCATTACTCACAAAGATTTGTTGCTCAGATCCTTGGTAAGCTTGTTGGAATTGCGGTTGTTGATATTGCACTAGCCATTGTTGTGAAACCATTTTTTGTTGTCCAATGCTAGCTATTTGACCAAGATGAGGGGTAATAGTACCCGTTTGAGTCTGGATCACTCCAGTTAAGGAGCCACTAATCGATGATTGTGGTTGCATCGTGGAGAAAATAGGTTATTGTATTATGACCTGAGAAAATTGAGGTTGGCATACAACAAGTAATGCTTGTACTTACGACATTGTCACAATAGCCGGTGTAGTGGGGATATTTGACATAGGTAGACTTTTTTACATTGAGTATACAACTCTTGGTTGTTGAGGCAGTATTGGCAATGTAATTCCATCATAACCCGAATTCTATTGTGAACTCTCGTATGGTTGTTCTCCCGGAGGAAACAATGAAAGGGCATACTGCCCCCCATACGGTAACAATCCAGTGCTCAAAAGAATGATTTACCTTTGGGGACCGGGTTGCCAAATTGATACTGCTACAAAGGATCAATTTGCTGAGACTCAACATAAGAGATTCCGGACATTATTCTGGACGAACAAATGGGTACAGACCATACTATCGAAATAGTCCCTAGATGGACTCCATCTAGCAATTGAGAGCTAGTTGGGACAGATGGTACACCCGCGAACATTGTTGGAGTAGCAGCAGGAGGTTTTGTTGCTGCTGCTGCGTCAGATGAAAAAATCCTTGATGTCGACGTTTTTTCAGACATATCTAGTCTATCTAAAAGATTTCCTAGCGATTCTACAGGAACTTGCGATGAAGGGAGACTAACTTCTGATGAAGAAGGATATAGGGTGATCCCGACTCCAAAATGCAATGGAGTACTGGATGGAGGATCCTCCACAATCTCTTCTATAGCAATCAATCCAGGTGGGAGAGGTAGAACATCAAGTCCATAAAATATTTCTGGTGCCGAAGAAGGTATAGACTCTGTAGCGACAATTGTTGGAGGGGTAACACCTTCCAAATCAGCTGTAGATGGAGCCGATAAAGGAATAGAAGCATTTACCATTACACTAGGATCACTTCTAATGTCCTCTTGTGGCTGCGGAACTTCTTTTGTAAAAGCAGGGGTACCAGAGATGGTTAGAGTAACTGGAGTCTTTGAGGATGTTGGAACACAAGTTCCAAGCAAACCAGGGGACTTTGATCTAGTTAAATGAGTTTGCTTTGTCCGAAATAGTTTCGTTTCTGGAGTCAAATACGGTTGACTTGTTAATCTCCACAAATGACGGGGTTTTGATTGACTTTCTTCCATGATTGCGGATTACTTGATCATCTCAAAGTAAAGGGGAAAAAATGATTCCGAATTGAATGAATTTTAGACGCTTTGACACAACTTACTTTTTCAAATTTTAAGAGTTGAGAAAAAGCTAAAGATGACTCTAGTCGCCTTCGATTTTTAATGAGCTTGAAGTGAAAAGTGCTCAGATGGACCTTTTCTTTTAAGGAGTCTGAAAAGGAATGAAAGAGACTACTCTTGAAATATATACAGAGGGATTACCAAACCAATCACAAAACTGCAGAATACTTTTTACGGTTCGGCAGTCAATCTTCTTGAATGCTATGTTCAGTGCATTGCGATCGATAAGGAGACAGACACAGCTTCCTAAGGATAAAGGATATAGCCTATTGTGGTCTCCCAATATATACTCGATGGTACATGGGAGCACAATTCCGTACTAGCACTTGTCATCTCAAAGAGGAGGAATCACCCAACCTACAACGAAAGCGATAGTTACCAGGATTTTACAACGTCAGAATACGTCTCTAGCCTAAACTTCTAAATTTTGTGCGTTAGGTTCCAAAGCGTTTTTATGTTCATTGAATTTATTTAACAGTTGATCTTTCTTAAGAAGTTTGCCTTTTAGGTTCACCGCGTTATGTAGATATACAATTCCGAAAATGTAATCTAAGATGATAAACAATCATTTAATTTTTTTTGCAATGAAAATCCTAGCTACTAAGGAAAGAGAAGCGGGATTCTTTCAACATAGAGCAGAGAGCACACACTAGATGCAATGTCCTAAATCAAAATCAACAAGAAGTCTAAATGCAAATGCACATGCATGTGTTTGTTTTTGCTTTCTTAATGTGTGAATGAAAAAAAGAATGCTACGTACAAATCTAAATTATTTCAAGCAACAGTACTAACAATTTTCTCTTCAAAAGACGAAAGGAAGATAATGACGACACTTTGCAATTTTCAATTGAAAACTACTTTCAACACTTGAAAAAATATTAATTCAAATCAAATACAAGAGTAACAGTGTAATCGACCACCAAGAATAGTAGGATTCTTTTCTTTGACTGAAAACAACACTTGCAACACTTCCAAATCAAAAGACGACAATTCGATTATGCTACTTTTTTGTAAAAGAGAACTGTAAATGGTGAACAATACATAAAAACATTCACAATTATTTGTAAAATGCAGGCTGAATCATGCAAAGGAAGGGAGTTTCCACAGTGGTATATTGATCATAGATAGCAAAACTCTTGAATAAAGCTGAAGAGAGTGAACAAAAAACCAAAATTTGGAGGCAAAAACAATCTTATCTAATCATCACACCTGTAACACAGGGAAAGAGCGATGCATCCCACCTACTGCACACGGGAGGTGCGATGCATCCAAATTCCCAAGAGGAGAAGGTGCAATGGTCTAGGGATGAGACTTCAACTTGGTTTCTGGTCACAGTTTGCAGCTTAGTTTAGGGATTTAGGCCAAGCTAATGATATTTAGTAAATACAAATCACAGGGGCTGATATAATGAGGTTACTTGAGCCACCACTAGGGAAATTAGGATGTTTGCAAATCAATTGTTCAGTTTATAAACAAAACCTGGAGATAGACTGAAGCAACATTGATCTACTTTGCACTTGCATAGCAAATGCAGTTCGAAGGCTAGCTAGCTTGACTTCAGGCTCTGTCTGTAGTTTACAAAGAAAACAAATATAGAACAGAAAACAAGCTATTCTCTCCCCAGTGGAGTCGCCATTTTGTTATCGGGAAATCTAGTGTCCATGCAGAGCTACTAGTCCCACTAAGATGGGTAGTTATCTTAGAAACAAACAAACTAAAGTTACTTTCGTTTTCCTTTATGACAAGTAGATAGGAGAGGAGCAAAGAGTACCAACCTCAATATTTTACTTGGTTCCTTACTTGTTCCTTCTCCCCTCTAACAGATCTTTGCCGCTCCTTCCTTGCTTACCCTGCTTTAAAGAGTACCTGTAAAGTCAAAGCAGCATAATACCTTCAAAGCACAGAGGTCTACAATCATAAACAATATAGGACCAGATATATATTGACCACACAAATGCATATATCATCAAACATACAAGAATATGGAGGAAAACTTGAATAGCTTTATTGATATAAAGATTAGAAGAGAGAATTACAACCCATTGATCTGACCCAGCGTCATCCTCTTAGCATGAAAGCCCTTCTTCACCTCATGAAAAGCTTAGATCACCCAACACTATGATGTTCCAACAAGAAACCAACAACACTTCCTTACAAGATACAAGATTCCAACCTTTGGATCTCTGGGATGAGGGATCCATATATAGATGATGCAGGGGGTGAGTCAGCTTCTGGGATTTTGATTAGTGTCTTCTCTCTGATAGTTCTTGATTCACTTGGAGATTCATGATCTCTTACTCATCCCTGGGTGAATTCAGAGAGGCAAGTGTCACAAGAGAAGTTTCTGGAAGATTCCATGATCATCCACCTTGCAAACTGTCTCTTCCATTTGTCTACTCTCACCCATTTCACCCTACAAAAGGGCTTTTCAGTATGCATTGCACTTTTTTCATGTGGCAGGCGAGATGCATCACACCCTTTTCATTGAGTAGTCTGTATGGTCCAGTTTTGACCAGTTCTGAGGAATTTTCCATGGAAAACTTCTGGGAGATGATGTAATCAGTTGACCTTGTTACTTTAGGGTATGAAACAACACTTTTAGGGACTCAAAAGCCCTTGGTTTATGGACATATATGATTAGGGTTGAAGTGCCCAAATATGTCTATAACAAACCTGTGTCGAATATTACCACTACACCCGGTATTGTGACTGTGTCGCATGTACAAGCACTGCCTGTTGTATGTCAACCTCAAGTATCTCAGGTTGCAATACAACAGCCTTTTGTCTCCACGACTCAATCAAAACCTCAGGTTAATGTTTCCTTAACTGGAATGGCTCAAGCTCAAACGGGTACTATCGCTCTACATCTTGGTCAATCATCCAGTATTGGACAACAGCAAATGGTCCAACAACCATGGCTGGTACAATATCAACAACTGCAATTCTAGCAAGCTTACCGAGGACCTGAGCAACAAGGCTATGTAGGTAATGGGCAACCACATTTTCAAAATGGTTATCAACAACCATACTATAATGGTTATGCCCATCAACCTTATCAAAGTTACCAGCATCAGATACATTATGCTGGTATGCAAAGACCTACTGCTCAGGTGATCCCATCTTATCCTGGGTATGCTTCACCGAACCTGAATCAACAGTTGCCTTTTGTAGCAACTCTAGAATTACCAGATTTGAACCGGCTGATGAATGATCCAATTACGTACGCCCCTTGGTGGCCAGCGATTCCTCATAAACTTCCCTCTAATATTCCTAAATTCAATGGAAATCCAAGTGAAGATCCGTTGAATCACGTAATGACTTTTCATTTGTGGTTCTCATCTAACACCCTGAATGATGATTTGATTAGGGTTTGCATTTTTTAGTGAACGCTAATTGGTCTGGCAGTGAAATGGTATATTGAACTACCTAGAGCTTCGTTTGATAACTTCGGCACCCTTGCCACTACTTTTTTAACCCACTTTCAGTTACCTATAAGGTACGAAACGGGGACAGAACTCCTTACCAATTTTAAACAAACAACAACCACTCACATATCTGATCATATTCATGAGTGGCGACGTCGTTGTCGAATGGTAAAGACATATGTTCCTGATCAGCTTATAGCTGAGTGGTTTATTAAGTCATTATTGCCTTCTATTACTAAATATGTGGCGAAGGGAGGAGTTGTCACTAAAGAGCAAGTCATTTCTCGTGCACAATATTTAGACTTGACCTATACTCAGTCTGGCATGCTCTACGACAAAATTCTTGATGCTCCTAGACCAAAATTTTATGTTCCTCCCCCTCCTAAATCAAACGGGGACTCTCATGCAGGTGACGGCATGATCGGTACCTCAAGCACGCAAACTGAAAAGGATCCATCTGGTAAAGCCCTTGCAATTTCTAGTCAAAAATCAAATGACAAACTTCTTGCCTCGAAGGTTAATGCCATGTCATCTGACAAGGGAAAAGAACCAAAGCAACCAGGGGGCAAGAAGAAAGGTAAAAAAAAAGAAGAAACAGGAAAATTCAAATCCTGAAAAATCTTCTGAAAACCCTACTGGGCGAAGGAAACCAGGTCAACCATGTTTCATATGTAATGAGGAACATTGGACGAAAGATTGTCCAAATCGAGCTGAGGTTGCAAAATTTCTAAAAACTTCAACTACATTAGCAGTGTTGACTGATCCATTTCCGAACCCAGAAACTAATCTAGTTTCTATCGATCATGCTTCCCCATACCAAGTGCTTATGCTATCCATCTCAAAACAGAAAAATGATGCTTTGATATCAACAAGGAATAAAGATTATGGGAATCCACATTTGTCGAACAACAAGGCTACAAATCAACCCAGTAGTTCGACAACAACTTTGTCAGAATTTGTTCCACCCATCATTCTTAAATTAACTATAACGTCGCCAAAGGGATTAGTAAATAAATTGACATTTAATCCTCGTGCTCGAGAAACATAGAATTATAATATAGTGGAGGATCTGGTTCAATCACCATCCACTATGTCGATGCTTGAAGTACTGCAGAATTTTCCCTCCCAAAAGCAGGCTTTGTTATCAGCTATAGGTGGGATTGACCCAACGGATTCCAATCTTGTGGCCTTTAACCATAAAGGATACGAACATCAGTTACCAGCTGAAATCGCTTTCCTTATACAGGTAAAAGCCCTCAATAAAACTTTTCATCGAACAACCATTGATGAAGGGGCATCTACCTGTATTATGTCAATAAATTGCTGGAAAACTTTAGGCTCACCACCCTTCTCAAGATCATCAACGACATTAAAAGCGTTCGATGGAAGAACATACACGCCATATGGGATATTAAGTAACTTGCAAGTTGAACTGGGGGGCAAGACAGTAGAAATTGAAGTCGAGGTCATTGATGGAAACCTTGACTACAATATATTACTGGGAAGGCCCTGGATTTATGCCATGGCTGCCATTGTGTCAACATATTTTAGAAATATTGCATTTCCCTTCCAAGGTGGAATTACAATCGTTGACCAACTAACCTTTTTTCCCAATAGTTCATAAGCTACTGGAAGAATTCCATTGATCCATGGAAGTTCTCAATTTCTTCAAAATATCGGAGTAGGTCTCCTAGAAGACCCTTCCTTAATGGGTACTTTTGTCCTCCTGCCTCCAAGTAATCTAGCGGAAGTGGCCATAGTGGAAACCTTTCATATGATATCTTCTACATCATCAAATATTAAGAAGAACTCCAAACATTTTATTGTGAATCACCGCAATCGAATCACCAACTAGTTCATACTGAAGTTGACCCTTCACCTTCTTCTTCATTTGTTTCTCCCTCCCCTTCTTCCTCTTCTCTTGGTGAAAATAGCGATGCTAGTAACCAAGTGGCTAAGAAGAAGAAGAAAGGGAAGGAGAAGAAGAAGAAGAAGCCAATTCAGTAAGGGGGCAACCATGCAACATCTAGTTGAAAATCCAACTGACATAACTCAATCATCGGTCGAAACACCTATCTTTGAGAGTGAATCTTATGAGTCCAACCAGACCAAATTCGGCAGGCCGAGATGGCAATTGACCCAGTCTTGCCTTCAGAAGGTCCACCTTCAGATGATACCATTCCCAAAGAGAGTGAGAACGATACTATTCAAATTATTTTTGTTACTTCAGAGTCCGATGAACTTGGGGGAAATATGCCCGTTCATTCACAATAGGAAGAGAATCCCCCAGTTCCCGCTACTCAAGGGGTTCATTCAACTATTTATTCAGTACCCCCTCCAAGCAGTCTAGTCGCTCCTTCAATTAGAATCAACTAGCGAGATCCCGCCTTCGCTTCTAATGTACCATTCTAGATCATAGTACAAGTTTACAAAATGATCGTGTCTGGCACTATCATAGATGAAGGGGCTTCAATGAGTATCCTTTCCTCAACTGCTTGGAAATCACTTGGTTCGCCATCACTTTTGCATGTTACACAAAATTTGTCAGGCTTTAACAAAGGAACCAGTCGACCATTAGGGATCCTTCGTAAGTTGCCGATAACTTTGAGAAGGAAAATCGTTCACTTGAACGTGATGGTAGTCCAAGGACCATTAGATTACAATCTACTCCTTGGACATGACTATGTTTATAGCATGGAAGCTATTGTTTCCACACTCTTTCGAGTGATGTGTTTCCCACACGAAGGAAAAATTGTCACTGTCGACCAGCTTTCATTTCCCGGTTCAAACACAGATTCAAGTCAAACATCATCCCTAAATGGTCCTTTTGCATCGAGAATGTCTCTTCAACCTTCATTCCATCCACCTAATTGTGGCGAGTAGTCCGGTGAATGTAACGAAGCTTACAGGGCATGCACCCTGGTCTGCTTCGACAGACGAACCCAACTAAAAATATAGGTTTCCCTATAAGTTATGTGATTGGAAGTGTAATCTCACACCAATCACCTTTGTCTATTTGATGGACAAATCCAAGGGAGTGTTTCATCGACTCTATTGACAAAACAATCCTCCTTAACCACAGTGACTTCCATATGGTTACCTAGAGACTCTCCTTTTCTCAATGCCTTGGGGCATGCAAACCTTTTTATACAAGCGAAAAACGACCAATTTCATTTTTTATCTTTTTAGTTTTAACTTCCTAGGTTAGGTGATCGACCTGATCCAACATTCACCTTTGTCTGCAGTGCGCGAACGAAGCAAAGGAAGTGTTTTGTCTAAGCGGAAGACAAAACCATCCTACCTAACCTCAGTAATTCCTTAGCTTTTTAGTTTTTCTAGCTTTTAGTTTGGTCATTCCTAGCTTACATATAAAGGAAAACTGAGCATATGTTATCGTAGAGTTCAAGCTCATTAAAAATGAACCTACTAATGAGATACATCTTTGACTACTAAAATGAGCAATGTTTCCGCAAGGTTCAAGCTCGTTAAAAAATGAACCTGCCAAATGAGCAATGTTTCTACAAGGTTCAAGCTCATTAAAAAATGAATCCACCTTCGGTAAATAACCCTTTTTATTATCATTCTATCTGTCTTTTGAACCTTGGCTGTGTTCTTTCCATCACCTCCATCCGTTTGGCCGATCATACGCTTCCACTTGATTGTTTACCATTTTGAAGAACAACTGCGATGAGTGGTCCTATTAGCCAACCTCTTCACACAACCATGTTTTGAGAAGTTCCAAGATTACCCGAAACCAGTTTTCTACCATAAACGCCACTCGTTCCTCAAGAAACGAGTCTACTTTAAACTCTTTTCGGACTCGCTAAATATGAAACGATTGTCGAGCAATTGGCCTCTCCAGCTCGCTAAAGTGATTGGAAGTGCCATCCCTCTTGTATTTTAATATTTTTGGATTTGAGGGATCATCCCATAAAAAGATCGAGCGCTTGTATTTTTCAGCTCGCTAAAGTGATCAGAAAAGTCATCCCTTTTGTATTATTTTAATCTTTTTCGGACTCAAGGGATTATGATACGAAAAAGAACTGCTGGAGTTTCCTTTTCGTCCCTTTTCAAACTCTCTAAATATGAAAAGGACCGAGTTATCCTTGTCGTTAAACTCATTAAAACAATAGCGACAAACTTGTCCATCTAGACAAGAACGAGTTTCACTGTCACTAGGCTCGCTAAAACATAGCGACCGGTTTGCCCGAAGGGAAAATTATAGAACAAGCATATGTTATCCTCCTCAAGCTTGACAAAAATAAAGAGGTACTGGTTTGCAATGAATAGGGAAAAAGGGAAGAAAACTTGAAGAATTTTATTGGTAGTAGGTCGCTCTTGAACATGACACTTTCACTCCATCACCATGATTGAGTCGAGTTGGGTTACTCCGTTCACTGGTCATATCACCATTGGTCCACCATACCATCCATCTTTTCAGGTTAATGCTACCAATCCATCTTAGTGTCACTGATATGTTCAAGAGAATTCATTCAGATAATTCACCATCCAATTAACGCCTCATCCACTGCAATACCTTCAGCCTTCATTTTTCATGACCACCATTCCTGAACCTTGTATCATCAGATCGTTTTCACCTCGAGAAAATCATTTGCTTCGTTTCGTGTCGTAGATGTGGGATACATTAAGGCCCTCCTACAAGGGGTCACTTCTTGTTGACATCAACTCATTATCCAAGAAGTTGACTTAGAAACAACCCTTTCAGTACTTTGAAGCTTTCATGCCTCAATGGCAAGTTTCTCACTTTCGGCGATAGGTTTACATCAATGGCCTTCGACCAAAAGATTTTGCATGGTGTTCAACATCGGATCATATATGCACACCACGTGAATTGTACTGTAGTACCTTGAGGGTAATTATCATTACCGATGATTCCTCTCGCGCCTGTTAATAGCTTACATCATTGGTTGGTAATCAGGTGATGTCTTTCCATGTTTGACTTCATGATATATTTTCACATGGATCGAATTGTACATCAGGTGAAGATTGAACAAGTTTGAAGACCCTGGATATAGTTTCATCCATCCAGGCTATGATATATTCAGGAAAATAAAGACATCAAATGTACACAGGAGCTGCACAGATGATCATCCAAGCTAAGGATGATGACTCTACACATAAAGAATCACCAGTTTTTAACTGCAGACGATTATCTGCCCTATGTACATGAAAATGAATTTATAAAGCTGAGCACGGGAATACCCACCTCAGCTAGATCATGAAAATAATATGATGATGATGTACTGTATTGTATCTTATACAGGTCACCTTCCAGTTCGAATACCTTGGATCCTCATGATAAAGCATTTCACCTGACATCAAAAGATCTATGACTTCATGTTTTAGGGGGAAACTGTTATAGACATATTTGGGCACTGCAACCCCAATCTTATATGTCGATAAACCAAGGGCTCTTTAACCCCTAAAAGTGTTGTTTCATACCCTAAAGGATCATAGTCAACTGATTACATCATTCCCCAGAAGTTCCACCTGAAAAGCCACTCAGAACTGGCCAAAACTAGACTATACTGACTACTCCACTGTCAAGGTGCGATGCATACTGGCTCCTACACTATCCAGGTGCAATGCATTCTGAAGAGGTCTTCTATAGGGTGCGATGAGCGAGAATGGACAAATGGCTTAGACCGTTTGCTAAGTGGATGCTCATGGAATCTTCTAGAAACTTCTCAAATGACACTTGCCTCTCTGAATTCGCCCAGGGATGAGTAAGAGATCAATGAAATCTCTACGTGGAACCAAGAACTATAAGTGGAATGACACTAATAAAAAACCCAGAGCTGACTCACACCCTTGCAAGACATCTATAAAGGGATCCCTCGTCTGAGAGATCTAGAGGCTGGAATTTTGTAATTCGTAAGGAAGTGTTGTTAGTTTATCTTTGAGAAGAGACATTGTATTGTTGGGTGATCTTGCTTTTCATGAGGTGAAGAGGGCTTTGATGCTGGATCAGACTGCTAGGTTGTAATTCTCCCTTCTATTCTAATAGAGTTCTTTGAGTTTTCCTCCATACAATCGTGTATTTGTTAATCTTGTTATTTGTGAATGTAATTGTATGTCCAATGTATTTCTAATTCTGCATTGTTTATGATATTATAGATCGAGATGCTTTGATGGTGTTCTGTTACTTTGTCTCTACAGGTATTCTCTAAAGCAGGACAAGTAGGAGAGGAGTTGCAAGCTCTATGAAAGGAGAGAGAAATCAAGCAAGGAGTTAAGCAGAAGATCCAGGTTGGTCCCCTTTGCTTCTCTCTTATCTATCATACATAAAGGAAATCGCAAATTTCTTTGATTGTTTGTTTCTAAGATAGCTACCAATCTTAGTGGGACTAGTAGATCGAAAAGACACTAGTTTTCCCAGAAATAGTATGATGTGACTGTCACATCCGAGTGGACTGCTCCACCGAAAGGTGTGCATGTCCTTCATGTTGTGTGTTCCTAGTCGAGTTGGGACTGATCCCTTTCAACTTGGAACTCACCTTCACCTCCTTCCCCTTTCAAAGTGTTGGAACCTCTCATACACCTTTCTTGACTCACTGCAACAGTCACACCCTTGCTTCTAATAGAGTTATTCTACTTGCTTCTGTGTGACATCGAGGTCAAGGCATTACCTTATGACCCACTATTGGGACTCTTACACCAAATGGTCTAAGGTCTAATTGGGACTTCTTACCGGGGATATCCCCTTAACGTGTTGGCGGGTCCAACACTGTCAATAACAGGTTATTGATTCCTTCGAATAGCTTGAACATAGCAGACAGGGTGAACAGTCGTAGGAGCTGGACTTTTCTCAAGAGATTGAATAGATGCAGAACAGATGGACACAAATGTGATTCATCTAGTGTTATATCAGGACATTGAAATCATGCCTCAGAACCAAGAGGTCACCCCATTGACTTCACCAGATCCAGCAGCTAAGAAAGTCCCAAGCGATCAAGGAGACACTGAAATCCTTGAGGACAATCCGAAAGCGGATGTACACAACATATCTTTCGATGAGTCACAACACAAAGTTGTGCAATTACGCAGAGTTCCCACTACGGAAGTCGATGTATCTCTTACGTAGTTTGAAGAATGAGTGATCATGTCTGATGTGCATAGACATCCAACTGCATTGGCTGATGCTACCAAGGCATATGCCGAAGCCACCAGCTCGAGTGTTAAATTATTGATAACTAAGAATGAGTGCATGGATAAGGAGTAACTAGTGGCCAAGTAGGGAGAAGAGAAAGTTACAGCATCCTCTAGAGAAGAGTTGAGGAGAGCGATACTTAATAAACTATTGTCTCTCAAGACAGTCATGCAGAATTTGTACTTCAAGTTCATAACCGTGCATTTCATTTTCCCATCTTAATAGTTGGTAGCAACATTGTGCTAGGAGAGTACACATCTTGTAAGATTTACACACTGCTGTCGATCACATGCAAATATGGACAATGAGGTATAAGGGAGCCCCATTTCACTTGCCAAAGATGATGAAGCCAAAGGTAGTGGAGTTGAAGGCATGCATCTAGAGTCAGATCTGGAAATATGAGGAACTCCTATAGCTCATCACCACCACTTTACATGCACAGGTGTTTAGGAGGATGGATGGACTTTGTTCTGGGTTTACCAAGAACTCAACGAGTTAATGATTCAATCCTTGTAGTTGTGGATAGATTTACTAAGATGGCTCATTTCATTCCGTGTTTCAAAACTAGTGATGCTACCCATGTGGTTAATTTATTTTTTGATGAGATTGTTCGGTTGCATGGTTTGCCAAAAAGTATAATCTCTAACAGGTATATAAGATTCACCGTACATTTATGGAGAACCTTGTCAAAGAAACTTGGCACTAAGCTAAATTTTGGCTTAGTCTATTGCCCACAGTTTGATGGGAAAACAGAGATTGTAAACATGAGTTTGGGTAATTTGTTGAGGGGTTTAGTAGGTGACTGACCAAAGCAGTGGGATCATGTATTAGCCCAGGCTAAGTTTGCATATAATGACTCACCAAATAGGAGCACAGGAAAGAGTCCATTTCAAATCTTCTACGGCATGCATCCAAGGGGAATTTGTGAGCTAAGAGACTTGGGAAAGCTTGAGCATAGAAGTATTGATGGAGAGGATTTTACAATAGCCATGAGTGAGCTCAACGAGCAAGTAAAACAAAAGGTAAGATACAAGCAACAACTACAAGCAACGAGAAAATGTACACAAGAAAGAGGTAAAATTTGAAGTGGGAGATGTGGTCTTAGCTCACCTAAGAAAGCAGAGGTTTCCAAGGGGAGAATATAACAAATTGAAAATGAAGAATATAGGACCTTGTAAGTTCATCCACAAGTTTTCAGAAAATTCTTATTAGATGGAGTTACCTCTAGGAATTTGGCATTTCACCAATTTTTAATGTAGCGGATTTGTATCCCTACACAGTTCGTGATGCAGATCAAGCTTCTGGGAATCTTGAGCAGGATGAAGGAAATGAACAATAGTGGCTGAAGCAAATACCCATGGCAAAGAGTTTAGAGGCCGAACAAATTTTGGATACACGTGTTGCCAAGAAGACCAGAAGGAAAGAATACCTCGAATATCTTGTGAAGTGGAAAGACCGTCTAATGGAGGATTCTACTTGGATGGATGAAGCATCACTATAGAAAGTAGGTCATTCTATAGAAGATCTTATGAGCAGGAGCTCATGGAATTTTCTTTCTTGGAGAGTCTGATGCAGGTGCATTAGGCCGAGCACATAAAAATAATAAGTTATTAAATTCATACCAAGAGCCTAGGAATGTGATGGATTGATCACATATCAAGGCTAGAACATTTAAAATTTATTTGTGAATTTTTTTGATATTTAGTTAAGATTAGTTAGGAATATCTAGTTAAAATAAATTATTTTATAGCTAGTAGGTAGTTAGGGCAAGGGAAATTGGTTCACATCCATGAACTCATTTCTTGGACAGTTGTTTTTAGTTTTTGGGGAGAGAGGAGGAACATTTTTTGGGGTGCTAGAAGTTTTGGTGTGAAATTGAAGTTAATTGAACGACACCTCTTAGACTAGTGGCTTTTTATATCAACAAATCGAATCTATAAATGCGTGTGAGATAGTTATTTGCATGTGTTTGTGAGTTTTGTGAACCAGAATATTAATATCTAGAAATTGAAATTGATTTGGTCTTTAAATTGTTGTGTTGAATAAGGAATTCCTGCAGTGTATTTTCTCTGTTATTTACATTTAAATGAGAACTTGGAGAATCATATTTCAGTTAACCTTCTAATCCAGTTCTTTTTCATCCAAGATTGTGTATTTGAAAGAGTCATTTTACATTACAGATTCAAGAATACAGAGCACTCAGTATCAAGGCAACACAAGAAAGAAAATTCGTAAAGAAAAACCGTCATCAAATTTTTGGGTCAATTTCTGATCAAAGGAAGACAAAATTCAAAATTATCACATCTGGGTTTTGTGCAGAGAAGGGTATTTTTGGTAACTTGCAAGCGATTTTCCAAAAATATCCTTGGTTGGGGAGTTACGAAGGGATCTATAAATTGTGTTTTTATAGACTACGTGGCTGGAAAAAAAATATTTGTTGTTCCTCCTGTAACAACATTGTAGTTTGTTGTGAGAGAAATGATTTGTTGTTCCTCGTGTAACAACATTGTAGTTTGTTGTGAGATAAATTCTTTTTTGTTCCTCTTGTAACAGGACTGTAGTTTGTTGTGAGAGCAATAAGTTGTTGCTCCTCCTGTAACAACATTGTAGTTCGTTGAGAGAGAAATGGTTGTTGTTCCTCCTGTAACAACATTGTAAACTGCTGAGATAACAGCCATCAATTTGTGGGCCATCAAGCAACATACAATGCCTTATCTAAAGCATAAAGGGATTTGTTGAGGGACAATAGGAAGAAGGATGCAAAAGCGCTCTTCTACATTTTTCAAGTAGTTCATGAGAGTATTTTCCCAAGGCTTGTAGCAGCAACGAAGTCCAAGCAAGCATGGGAAACCCTTGAGAAAGCCTACCAAGGAATGGAAAAAGTGAAGATAGCAAAGCTACAAATGCTAAGAAGATATTTTGAAACAATTTGTATGAAAGTGTCTGAGAATGTAGACTCATTTTTTACACATGTAATTGGATTGGTTACTCAAATAAGGTCTCATGGTGAGACACTTGAGGAAAGGAGAATAGTTGAGAAAGTTCTGAGAAGTCTGCCAGGAAGGTTTGATGCCATTTTTGTGGCCATAGAAGAGACAAAGGATCTCTCACAGTTCTTAGTAGATGAGCTTCATGCATCACTAATTTCTCATGAACATAGACGGAATAGAGCAACAAGCTCCTCGTTGGAGAATGCCTTCAAAACACAAGTTTCATTTAGTCAAGGTAGAGGCAGAGGAATATCATATGCTAGAGGAAGAGGAAGAAGCCCACATAGAGGTGGAAGAAGTTGCCCTTCAATCTCAAGTGAAAGGGGCAGCAGTGAAAATCCAATTCAATGCCCAAGCCAAAATCAAGCACAAGGTTAGAGGTATGATAAATCTCAAGTTCAATGCTATTACTATAAGAAGTATGGTCATTATGAAAATGAATGTAGAAAGAAGCAATATGACATTAGTAACAAACCAAGTGTAAATTTCACAAAAGAAAATCAGAACCATGATAGCATGTGTTTTAGCTTGTAATGTAGCACAAGAAAAACAAAGTGATATATGGTATCTAGATTCAAGGTGTAGCAACCACTGTTAGGGAACATAGAAATATTTTCAAATCTAGATTAAATTGTGAAATTTGAAGTGACCTTAGGGACTGATAACAAAGAAGGGGGATAAGAAGTACATCTAGGATGTTTACTTTGTCCCTGGTTTGAAGCATAACCTCATAAGCAATGGGCAATTCATGCAAAAGAGCTACAATGTCTTTTTCAAAAATGATGAGTGCACAATTTTGGATTGGCCTCCAAGCAGATAGTTGATTGCAAAGGTTTATAAGACAAACAATAGAATGTTTCCCTTAAATATAAGATCAGATTTGAATAAAGAAGGTGCACAAGAACAACTATCAATGAACTCACAAGATGATGGAAGAAAAGGTGCACTTGTCACACAAGGAAACTCTCAAGCAAAGGTCAAAGATGAAAATTGGTTATGGCATTTGAGATTTGTTCATCTCAGCTTTGGAGGTTTGAATTTGTTTCATAAGAAAGGCACGGTGAAGGGATTGCCACTCATAGAAAAACCGGACAGCCTATGTGAAGGATGTATCTTGGGAAAGCAACATGGAGAGAAATTTCCAGCAGGAAAGTCAGTGAGGGCAAAAGCACCTTCAAAGATTGTCCATTCAGATTTATGTGGACTAATGCAAACACCATCAATTGATGGCAGCCATTATTTATTGACCTTCATAGATGACTACACAAGGAAGACATGGGTCTATCTCCTAAAATAGAAAAGTGAAGTGTTTGAGCGCTTTCGCCAATACAAAGATTTTGTTGAGAAGCAAAGTGTAGAAATTTTGAATAATTTAACACATATTCAATGGAGATTATCCTGATCATGTACTATTGCGGAAAACATACACAATACATAAGCTCCTCTACGTTGATCATCAATGTAGTAGCATCAATAACAATAAAATATCAAGAGCATTCACACATTAACACAGTATGTATCCCGGGGAAAGCATCTCGCTAAAAACCCCAACTATCTGTATATTAAGGATTGAGTCATGTAACATTACACAGCATAATACTTCTCACAAGTATCTCCACCTCTGTTACACACAATACAGCTCAGATCTGA